>UXGD01001879.1:0-30402 GCA_900474315.1 Torymus auratus
TGTGTAACGCACGCATTCAAGAGGAAGAGCGCTGTCGAAGTCGAGATGGTCGCTTGAGAAATACGATATAGCGTGAGGCCCTGGTTGAAGCTGAAGTTCAGCGCTTCTTTGTGTTGTGTCTAGGGCAGTTTAAAAGATTTTTAACGGTTGGATCGCTAATGGGTTAATTTTATTGATTTACGCGGGTGAACATCCTCCCATTTGGTAGATATATTTGTACGCTTAAAGAAGTTTATAATCTGAAATTTATTGTTTCAAACTGAAAAAAAGAAACGTGAATGTGAAGTAAGAAGGATATTTATGAGTCTGTATGCTTAAACGAGGCAAACTATAAAGTCATTTTACGTTACTAACTGAGAACGTTATCGTTTTTACCGCGCAAATTAAGACAACGAATCAAGTTACTGCGGAGCGGTTTTAAAGTAAATAAAATTTGATATTCGCATCAAGACGTTGCAACAGATCCTGTAATTAAAATATTTTACACGCCTTATAAAATGATTTCGAAGAAACGGGACCGGCTTTTCGCCGTGAAAAATGTTAAAAAAAAAAATAAGGATTTTCCCGAGAAAAGCTCCCAAATGTTCCGTTCACGCTCATAACTTAAAAATTCCAACCCTATTGTACAACATTTGATTAAGAGATAACATCAGTTCTTCGGCGAACTCTTCGCAATCCAGCCTCGAAAATCCAGCTCTAAATCAGACAAACTTTCCTTATGGTCACTGCACGAAGCGTACAAACACACATACCGAATCGAATGGCTCTTTTCTCTCTCCCGCGTGGCAAATGTAAATCTCGGTCGGAGGGTTAAAAAAAGAAGCGCGCGAGACAAGACAACAGGGACTGCTCTCTCTCCTCCTCCTCCTTCTTCTTTCTCTCATAAGTATTCGTACGGGCGAGGCGGGCGGTTAGCGGCTTCGGATAGCAACAACCCAGGACGAGGCGCTGGCCCACCGAGCGCGCGCGCGCATTTTCGTTGGTTCGCTCGCTCGCGCGCGAACGCTGGACCAGTCCCGCGCGCCCGGGACTGGTTATGTATGAGTATAATAACTTCGCTGGTGTATATAGTCGCCCCGACAAAGGGTCCCGCCGTGCTACGTCTTCGTGCAGTGCGCTTCTTCTTCCTATACTCTCTCCGCGCGCGCGCGTTTGGCTTTGCGCTCTTTCTCTCCTCAGCCGAGAGACTATGTGTATGCACACACATACACACACACGTACACTAGCCAAGATGTTGGGAGAAGACAGTGGAGGAGAATCTGGGAACAATAATACCAAGAAGGTTGCTCGTCGTGGGGGTTTGCGAAGAGTAGAATTAATATTTATTCGTCGAGGCCGCAGACGGTCGGAAAAAGAAAGTCGGGTGCAGGTTTGAAGTTCAGAGGCGCCTTTTGGCAAATGTTTCAGGGAAAAGCCGAGGGGGCTAGAGAAGAGAGAGAATGAGGCGTGACTTCACTGAAATTTGTTTCTGTCGGGGAAAAAAAAATGAGGTTTTGGAGCAATAATGCGTTTGTTATACTGAACGCGTCATAATTGGGAAGTAATTTCCATTATTTGCTATATGTGGGAAATTTAGTGTAACAAATGATTTTAGATAAAATGAGTTCGAAGAAGTGTATCTCTTTTAAGGGATGGCAAGAATGACTTGTGCATTTTCCGGTTCTTACCTTGATTTTATTTAATTTAAAAACTATTTGATGTACTTCACGGCATTCATGTCATTTTGTCAAATGCTCAATGATTATTTTTAATAGAACTAGGTGCAATTGAAAGAAGGTGACATCAGAAAATGAAATAAAAAAATAAATCCACCTGTTCGACAGAAAACTTTAAAGGGTCTACAGTAGGATGGTTACGTAAGGTTCTGGGAGGCAAAACTAATATTCAGTCTTTTGTGAAAAAAAGGGAGAAAGGAGAAGAAAGAAGAGAAAAAGAAACGCGTGAAGTCACCGTGATTTTTTAACGGTCGGTGAGGCGCTAAAGGTCGAGGAAAAAGGTATAAACGCAGCGAGCGTGGACCGAAGAAAAATCCGGACCTACCTTGACTCTCGGGGTCCTTTAAACATTCCTGCGAAGTAAACAGACCCCCCACCCACGCATCTATCTTCGACTTCTCCCCACTCGCGCTCGCGGCTTATTTTGGTATCGGTCCCACGTCGCTCCTTCTCCTCCGGTGCACTTTATACTTCGACTTCTCTCGCCTATCCATTTATACACACGTGACTTCTGGGAAAACGCGCTCGCGCACGGGCCTCGCATCGTAAAACGCACGCTCGTCCCTTTTACGTGGGCCTCTCTTCAACTTCACATACACGTATATACATATACCTAAATTCCTCTTTTACCACGGCTGGAGCGCGCGAGATAAAGAGCCGCGTTTTCTCCCTGGGGGCTCTCGAGTTTTCTTTTTGAAAAAAATTTTATTACTGCACACGGCCGGTGAAGTGTACCGGCGATCGCTCGCGATAATCCCCTTCACGAAGCGCGGGATTACTTTTTCAGCCGCCGAAGTTTACACACAATGGAAGTCAAAGGTTCACTTGCTGCGCGCGACTGCTTTGAAGACCGTGCGAGAGCGCGGAACTTTTTTTTATGTCTTTACGCCGAATGCAGTTTAGTGGATGCTTACGCGACCCCAAAATCTCGGTGACAAAGAAACTCGCTGTTGGAAAAATTTATTGCGCTTCAATTCGACGTGGAAGGTTTCTCACAGTGGACGACTTTTCTCACCTTATACTTCACGCACTTCATGCGTCCGTCACGCTGTGGTGACAGTATTTACTGATTTCTTAAACTTTATGGACGATTGTTATATGTGAAAAGTGCCAAACAAGTAACTGGTTCTTGGAAAAAATTCGAAATGGAATTTTGCATCGCCATGTGTGCCTGTTTACTTCTCATGTTTCATACTTATTGCCGAAATAATATTATAACGTTGCCGATTTTTATTATCAATGTTTTAATATGGTTTAACTTTTTATTGATCAAGATTTACTTCGTTTTTACTGCTCTATAGGCAGAATGACATTGAAAAGCAAACATATACGCATATATGAAAGAATTTGACACCTCGCGAAGTAGGCACTCAAAGGTCAATAAATCGCTGACTGAAGCCGAGGGGCGGCAGCGCATTGCATCAGTCCGCGTTCACGTCACAATCGACACCATCGGCTGAAACTCGAGCGAAATACAAACTCCCACAACCCGTCGAGTCGATAACGCGCCATCAGCGCCGCGATTCCCACGTCATAGCCCCGTTCTCGGCATCGGAACTTTGAGAGCTATTCACGCGGCGAAGAAAAGAAAATACGGGATCAACTGCCATTCTCTAGAAGTACGCGCAACACTCGAGAAGAGTAAGTAACGCGATGACTCCTCCGTTGCGGGAGAGACTTGCGCGGCTCTCCTCGCCGACTTGGGGCTCCATAACATCTTGTAGACACTCGGTGACACGTGTTAGCCACAAAGAGTGCATTCACTCATATAGATATGTGCGTGTATGCGGCTGCTCATCGTTAACGCGCGACAGCGTCTCGCGGGTATCTCACGCGGCTGCTGCTGTCGGCGCGTTGGTTCTCTTCTTTTTCGAAAACGCCACAGAGTGAATTTCATCCAGTGCGTATATAACAGGAGGGATAGACGCGCGCAATTCGTTTACGGAATATTAAAGTGACTTGTCTTGTCTCGTGGCTTTTTTTGGGGGGATTTTCGGTATTGAGAGGCACGGCTCGCGGAGGTGGTGATTTTTTCGGTTTTTTTGTTTTCCGGTCGCATGATTGATGGCGCCGAGTGTTTATCACGTGAATATGATTTTCACGGCTGCTTTTTTTCGAGCGAGGCGCGACTTCGGAAGGAAAAAAACATCGGAAATGGCAAGGTAATTACTGTCAAAAAATTGACGTTACGTAGTTATCCTTAACAAAAAAGAAAAATTTTGAAATCTAATTATAAGGAGCTTGATTGATCACGTTTAATTATATAACTTGACCGAAAATTAAATTTTGCAAAATCGTAAAACATGACGTCAATTTTTAATTAGGAATTCCCAGCATATAGCGTACGACTCGATTGGCAGAAAATATTTTCGGAAGAATTTTATTTTCACACATAAAATTTAAATGTTATACCGACCGAATGGATTACACAGCCCATCTGGACGTAAATCGCATTTGGATTCTCCTATCGCTGGATTCCCATCGAATTTTAACGCATCGTCGCATTCCTCGGTACGGCACGTACACACCCTTTGCCAAAATTCAAAAATCCATAAAAAAACTGCAGCCACCCGGCGATAAGCACGCACACACGCACCGCTGCGATCGTTAGTTCCAGCCTGTCGGTGGGCCTCTGCGCGAAGCTCATTATCAGAGCGCGCGTGTCCGTCCCTCTTCTCTCTCTCTTTCTTCCCGCGCTAATTCGCCGGTCCTCCTCCTCCTCCTCCTAAGCTTTGCCCCTCCACAACTACCTGCTCCCCCGTAATGCTCGCACGAGGAGGCATCTCTCCTCTCCGCATAGCAACACGAGGACTCTCCCGCTGAGGAAAATGTGTGCGCGACCGTTTGGCGCGCGCGCAAGAGAGAGAGAAGAGTGCGAGGCGTGCGGGGGGCGCGGATCACGTCCCTTCGCGTGTGTGTAGCGCGCCCGCAGAGGAATCTCGCCGCGCCGAGTCTCAACGGTTATTCTGCGCGCGGTATATTATACGATGCTTTCGCGAGCACGAGCGCGTATATAGTATATATAAGCAGTGTATATATGGGCATCGGAGCAAGGCTATACGCTTCGATGCTCGACGTATGATGAAAATAAATAAGAGGGATGTGGGTCAGTCCAAGTGTTTTGGCGAGTTTCGAGGTTTCGATAAATGTTTTTGGGGGTGCGATCTGGGTCGAAGGGTGGAGAATTTTATTTGTCAGGTTATATAAAGCTTTATGCAAGAATGTGTATTGTAGCGAAGTAAAAGAATTTTTTTTTAATTTTTAAAAATTTAATTCTTTTTTGTTGTTAGTCTTTTTCATTTAAAATCAATTATTGGTAAGATAAGAATTTATTTTTATTTTATAACATAGGTAATTATTTGATTTATATAAAAGTGAATTTTATTATTGCAATAGTATATGATTGTTTAAATAAAAAATACTTTTCATTTTAAAATTAAATTTGATGCTCATTGTATTTTTCGGAGCATGAGGCAATTTATTTTTCGCGGGGCGTAAAAAAGCACTTGTACTGAAATGTAGGTCAACGTACAAAACATTCCAATCTTTTTTATTTTGGAAGCTTTATCTTACTTAAACTTCAAACTCATATATAATAAGTAATTGGTATTTAAAATTTTTTTAAAATATCTAGTTAAACAATGATGTCTATATTATTACATAATTTTTTATGTTAAGTGTTAATTAATAAGTAATTTGTTATCAAGTTGGATTGTTTATTTAGATAGACTGGCATGATAAATTACAAGTTTACTATAAAATGAATCGATAAATTAATTATTGTCTAATTGTTTCGGTAAATATTAATTTTTTTATTTTATAATACTTATACTACGTTTAAAAAGAAATGACCAAAATTGATGACAGTACGAGGTTTCGGATGAACCTTATTATCCGCAGCGACTATTAAAAAATGAACAAAAGGGAGCAACAATCAGTGCGCAAGCGAAGAAAGCCATTTCTCTCAATGGCAAGGTTATCGTCGCGCGTCCGCCTCCGGCGCGCTCTTCTTCCTCTCCTCCTCTCCTCTCCCTGTGGCCGCAGTTCAAGGTGAGCCCAACGGATTCCCGCGCGCGCAAAAAGAGGAGGACCTCACTCTCCCGCCGCTCCTCTCGCGGCTTTCTTTCCGCTCTCTTCGATTGCAGAATGCACGCGACGCCGACGAAATAATGCAGCCATCTTCGTGGCTTTCAGCGCGAGATCACCGGATGAAAGTTAAGCCGGTCCCGGCCAATTTCGTCCTCGCGACTTGTCTCATTTTCTCGCAAAATTAACTTTCGCGTCTTCTTTTTTGTCTGCGGTGTGAACGCATGCCTCCGTTAAATTGGCCGGCCGCTGCAGGTGAAGATATACCGCCGCAGATGGTCCATTTATCCGCCGCGCTAATGTGCGTTTAGTGTGAAAAAATTAAGCGGGCCAGTGCAAAAAGAAATGTGGTTTAATTAATGTGTCGTCGTCGCGAGTGTATGCATATCGCGTCCGACTGGACTTATCGATTAAATGGGAAGTAAACAAATTCGAAGTATATTTAAAGGCATAAAAAGATAAGATAGCAGGCAGGAAGGAAGAATGAAGTCGAAGCACGTATATCGAATGCCTGTGTGTACCGCGCACATATTGGAATGCATGAGAGCAAAATAAAAAAGCGCCAAGTATAAAATTCTTGAAAGTGCAACGATCCACCGATACCGAGACAACTTTATCTTTATTCATGATGTATCATACACAAACTTCACAATAAACGTGTATTTACAAAGTTAAATCAATATCTCAAATAATATACTTCTTTTATGTAGAAAATCTTATTTGATGAAGCTGATATAGTTTTGCTGCAAATGATTGAAATGAAAAACTTTGTGATTATCATGTCATTTGAAATTTGCATACTCCTACTTGTATATATACTATGAACTTGTTAATCCCTTCTCAATGTTATTGAAGTTGAAACTCAGCTCCACTCAGCTAGCCGCGCTCCTCTCTTATTCCAGCCATCATTACTCTCCCCTATAATTGAAGTAATGAACTTCGCCGCAACTCATTCACGGGCTCTTGCCGCATATACGCGGGCTCTCTGTTTACAAACAAACTCGCGGCCGCTCTTCCCTCTATAATATATCCCTCGCGCGCGCGCGGGTCTTCGCTCTCTTCCCTTCTTCAAACTTCTCTTTTTACCTCCTCCCACTCTTCCTCCCTCCTCCCGCGCAAGCAAGCGAGCGCGCTTGGTTATTGCATTCTCGTATGTGGTAGAGATATATAGTAGAGTGTGTGTGCGCTGTCGTGCCCCCACTGTGGCCGTACCGCCGCCGACGACGGTTGAGATTTAAATTCCACTTGGTGCGCGCTAGAGGCCTGGGAAACGACCGAGAGCGCGCGGCGGCGACGCCGACTCTTTCTTTTCTTTCTTTCTCTCGCGCCCGCTCTTTCTCTCTCTCTCTCTCGCCACCGCGCCTCGATTTATCAGCAGAAACGGCTCCTCGCTTGCCCCTTCGTCTGGACCTCCCCCGTAATACGTGTTTCTCTTACTCTCTTTCTCTTTTGCCGTTTCGCTCTTTCTCGCTCGTCATAAACGTCGCTCTGACCATTCTCGCATATACGGCGTGTCGGCGTGGCTGATTATGTAGCTGGCCGGTCGTCGAGTGAAAGAGAGAAAGAGAAAGAGAGAGAGAAATAAAGATCTGACCGTTTGCCGAGGTTTTTGCGCTACGAGCAACGTAACACACATATAATACGCACGCGCTAGCATTTTTAACGCTCCGTTTTCGCGGCTTCCGCGTAAAGCGGTTTAAAGACCTTGCCTCTAGAATTTGAAACTCGAGATGTCTAGGTTTCGCCACGTTTTTTACTGTTATACATTATTCTCATATGCGGTACATCTATTATAAATTAATCAAACAGTGACGTTACTCAAATAGATCACAACTATTATATTCTGTAGTGTAATATATGACGGCTATATTTCAATCAAAATTTTATTGAAGTAAACTTGAAGTCGTGAACAAATTCTCAAATCATTTTATTAAACTATCATGATATAATTACGCAACAAGGCGCCAATGTAAATAATATCTATATGAAGTTTACGTGCATTTAAAGTACGATCGTAAAATGGCTCTCGTTATCTTGATCACGGACGACAATTTAATTAATTTAAAGCCATTAAATCAATAATGATTTAAAATTTATACCAACAGATTATTAAGATTTAACAAGAAAACCAGTTACAGGAGCAAGATAAAATGCTAAAATTTTCATCATTGACATTTTCATGTATCATTTCTGCTAACAAGTAGCCATAACACGGTCGTACACTCATACTCGTTTGGAGCGCTTATCGCGATCGTTGCGCATAAGTAAACGACACGTGCCACCGCCGGAGTCAACTCAGCACATTTCTCCTCACTGCGCCAAGCTATGTCGCACACACGCAATAATTCCGGAACCGTGCGTGATAATTTTCACGCGCACGCGCCTCGGGCGGTTTCTTCGTTTTCCGCAAACCCTACTGTTAAAAAAAGGCCGCCACTATGGAACAATTCCGCGTAAAGCACTCGATTGTCGTATAGCGCGCGCGTGCCTAAAGTCGAGCAACCTACCGCAGGCTTTGAAGCGAAAAACCGCCAGCCGCGTACGTGATCGTCGAATGACCACCGCGCGTATGTTTCGCAAACCCATAGAGTTGTAAGATTACGAGCGCGCGTGCTATAGCGTGGGTTGTTTTGGGAACCGAGTGTACCCGCCACAAACTCCGACAATAGATTCTCTTCACTCGGTCACGAACGTCGATTCTCGGGGTCCGGCGTGTGAGGTCAGCTCGTTATGAGCAGGTTTCCGCAATAATGAAAACATATACCAAAAGCATTATTATACCAGTCAATAGAACGGATATAAACTTCGAGTGGTTCTCAGACTTTTTTTGAGAGTTTAAGATCTTAATATAAAAAGAGTAATATTGAATTTCAGAATTTTGCAAATTTAACTAATATTTAAATATAAATGATAAAAAGATCAAAGTACATTTTTTTATAACATCAAAAGTAGTGCAAACATATCTTTTAATTAAAATTTAACCATATAAATTTTTAACATTGTAAAAAAAAAAAAAAAAAAATTATCAAACAAATTTTTGAGTTAGAATATTTATAAAAGCTTTTGTAAGCACAGTTTGCGACCTTGAATAATGACAAACTAGGTCAAATTAGTATTATGTAATTCTGAGGATAGCAAGTCATCAATACAATCAGTAAACAGAACCACTCTTCCTTCTTACCACGTGAACTTACCATGTGCTCCTTTCGACCTAAATGTTTATTATATCAATCGATTGTAAATTTATTAACTTAATTTTGTATTTTTACAGATCGATGGTATATATGTGGTTATATTTAAAGATATATCAATTTCATATTTATTTCATTTGATATTTACTTGCAAAATTTAAAACTGTATTATAAATGGAATCGCTAACGACCGACGGTTATTAATGAAGTGTGAAAAATGTGCTACTTTCTCTCACGCCTTAAAGTTTTCCCAGATATTTAAAAGCGAACTACCTACCCCCGCTTGGGAAACTGCTTTTGGAAGGCGCGCCGGTCTGATTAATTAGAGAGTGCGCTGCGGCGACTGAAAAATTATGATGAATCGACATCTCGATGACTCGCGGTGCTGAGACTTTCTGCCACGCAAATTGGTCTGTTTTTTGAGGGTTGAAACTAAGGTCCAAACGCTCCCGTCGAACGGGAGGATACCTAATTGGTCGTCGCGGGTATAGCTTCGACTCCGTAATACCTATGTTTTTCGGATCCCGTAAGATTGAGGCGTCACAAAAAAATCTCGAAATCTTTTTCCCTTTGCACGAAAATCGTTAGGATCTCACGATACACGGGTGCATTCACATTCAAATCGCGCGACAACAGATCACTTCCCAACGTAAACTTTGAGAATTCATGTAAAGTTGAAGATTCCAGAAGTAAGGTTCTTCGGCTTCTTTGTACAGTTCTCGAGATTTCATCTAATAGGAATATATTTAAACGCATTTACATTCTCCCGTCGACACGTCCCTTCGAAGCGTTTTCATCTTAAATTTTCCTCCCTGAATTCTTTGACTTCGTTCTTCCTCTCCCAGCGAAGATCAAACATAGGCGCTGGAGAAAAGCGGCTGCAAAGTAATCAAAACTAATCTGGTTATATAGAAGTGAATTGAAGTATTTTGAAGAGAACCAGTTTAGCCCCCGAGGCGCGTATATTTCAAGCCCTTTTTTCATTTCCCAACACGCCGCGGAGGCAATATATAATGGGCTCTTTGTAGGAGGCCCAACGGCGCCTCGAGATGATTACAGACAGGATTCTTCACTTATAACTTCGGGCTCCGACGAGTTATTAATGCCACGATAAAAGTCCCGAAGATACACGCACGGCAATCTCGGCCTTCCTATTACACGAGAGATTCTGACTTCGTATATATTATATGGAAGAGAAGCGCGTATATATACGCGGGCGTGATTAATGAAGTTTTCCGAGGTGCGGCTATAAAGACGCGGTTACGCCTGACTTCGGGGTTGTACGTTTCTTTCTCTTCCCACGAGAGATAATCATCTTTGAAGACTCCGAGGAAAACCACCCCGACTTCGCTTTAAAGACCGAAGTGTGGCCATCCTGCATTCATGTGACTTCTCACTGGCCATACAACCGTCGCCGCGAAGACAATCGAGATGGGATTAAGGAAAAAATAAAGATGCTATTGAAGAGTCATTGTCAGAACGTCGATTCTAAAGGGCTCCAACAGCGCTGGTTTGTGAAGATTTATGTTTTTCGCTGACGTTTCGGAATGTTTCCGATATGAAGTTTAAAATTGTTTTGACGAAAAGAGTTAAGTTTAACTTTAGAATTTGAATATCTAAACTTTTGTTTATAAGAATTATTTATTTCGGTAATAAATGATAATGAATGAAAAAAATTTCTGGTAGTAAAGTGTGAGAATTCTGGTAGATTTTGTTCCAATATTCCAGTATAATCGTAATTATATAGTTATGAAAAATTAAGGTTCATCGGCAACCTCGGCTTTTCATTTAAAAAAGAAACACAAAAAAAAACGAAGTAGGTAGTCATTTTAGCGTGGTAGCGATAGGGAGGAGATGCTGAGAATACAGTTTTTCCCCCTTCCCAAATTCCTCACTTTTCAACCCACTCGCTGTTGTAGGCGACAAAGGTCGGAAAACATGAAAACCGTCCCGTCTTATCCTTTTCCTCGGCGCTGGGTTCCTTAATTCCGTGCTCGCACATTTTCTGTATTTCACTTCCCTCCACTTCTCAGATCTCCTCTTTTCTTTATTTTTCATCTTCTATTCTTCAGGCGTCTTGTTCCTTTTCCACCGGTTTTCCTCTGAAGTATATTGACCAAGGTCTGTTCCAGATTGGTTGACAGTGTTTATTTTTGCCGCTGCTCTAAAATAACACACATCGGCAATGTTAACACTTTGTCGAAACGGGTATATATTTCCAGCTGTATTCAATATGGTGTCCAGTTTTTAATGATCCGTCGAATTTAATCTTTTTTCTTTCATACAAATAAATTATATTTTTTTTATTCGAAATTGATTTAGTCCATCTAGTAATGTTTTAAGAAAATTATTGAAAGCAACTGTATCTGACAATACTCGCTGGAACTTTGAATTTCATGAGGATAAAGATTCTATACTGAGACATTTCGTAACGTAATGAATTTACATATGAAGTAAAGTAAACTTAGTACCTATTACAGTAGCATTTTCTGCTAACGGTGTGAAACAGACGTTCCTTCAAAAGTAATTGATTTCATAATTGGCAAAGCTAACTTCAAATATTCTCTTATTCTCATAGTTTCAAATGATAGTGTTAGCAAAACGAATTCATATTTTTTTAAATCAATAGACAATTTATTTTAGTTGCATATAAAATAATTTTTTAATATTGATAATATATTTACGTTTTCGTATAATATTTATCCTAACGTAATAAATTAACTTTTGATCTAATAATTTATATGAATTTATTATACATTTAGCAATGTAATGAATAAAATATTGTTAAGGTTAATGAACTTATTTTTTCAATTGTTAATCTGCTTAATCGTGAAATTCTCTCACAATGAGCTAGATATCCGTTTTCGCCGTGTCCATTTTTGCTAGATAAACAGAATGCGAAAAAAAATTGAAATCAAACACCTGCTATTCTACTAATCCCCAACACTGCAAAATACCTCGGTTAATATTTCTCAACTATTTTTGTACGTTATTTCATTCTTTGCCAAAGCAAAAAAACATATTTTCACTCAATAAGAAGTATAATTCATTAATTATCATTTCCATCTTTTAAGTTTATGATTTGCTAGTCATTTTACGGAAATAGCTGAATTTCGAAAGCAACGATAATAAATCCTAGGCTTTGGATTCATCGTATATAAATCAACATACATTCGTCATTTTTACACGGAGCGGCTAAACGTTATAGATACCAATCTATATCTACCCGTCCGCGCATAAACTCCCCATTGAATGAAATATATCGATCCTGTTTCGAGTTTATCCTCGTGCTGGCTGCGCATTAAACGAAGTCAGGCCCACACGCGCGCCAGAGACTTTATTTTCGGCATTCGCTGCCTCGCGCGCGCGTGCAAGCATTTTAACAAGGGGGAAGCCGAGCACACCCCCGATATTCCCTATCTATATACGGAATACGCGCCAGCGCGTGCATTTCCTCCCCGTTTGCGCTGAGCCGAAAATAAAGGGAGTCAAAACACGCGACTCGCGTGTATATAGGTATTTCAAAGTGCGTTCTCTATACATTCGGATGACTTTAGTTGAAGTTTACAGAATATAAGCTAGATGAATTGGCATAGAAGAGCTTTTCCGGATATTGATGCAAAGTATCATCAGTAATGTTGAGTTTATACTGTATAAAAAAATTGTAAATTATAACGTTCACCGCAAAAAATTGCATTATTATTTTCATGGGAATAAAAATCCTCTCGTTCATAACGTACTTTCATTTTTGTCAAGTATTAAGAAAAGAACCCGAATGTACATGTAAAATGTTGTGCAATATAAAAATGCATCGTAAAATTTGAAAGTAATTTACTAAACTCTTATAACGAGAAAGAAAAAAAAATAATTTGAATAACAAACACGTATCATCAATGCAAGGGTATACTCGTTGTTTGATAAAACAAGCCAAGAAACCCGAACCAACTGCACCGATCTCGTTTCGCGTAACGTATATATTATATGCACCAGGCGAGCTGCACTTAATGCACTCTCTCTCTCTCCCAGCATTATAAAAACAGTACAAACCACGGGGTAATAAAAACTTAATATTCGGACAAAATTTCGCTTCTGCACAGCCCCTTCGCCAGGCTCTCACGTGTCCCCTGCTGCCGCGAACTCCTCGTGCTGCTCTTGCACACCCGGGCGATGACGACGACCGGTGGCCTGGCGGACTATTGTTTAGGGTGCCGTACACGCTCTCTCTCTCTCTCTCTCTGCTGGTGTGTTGCGTGCGTGCGTGCATGAGCGTTCGTATATAGCATGTATACGGGCTTCGGTGGCGGTGGCGGCGACGTGGCAGCTGTCGGCGAGAAGTAACGTAAATGGACTAATCGATAATGGCGCCAAACGAACTGCCGAAATGTTCGGGGCTAGCCCGCGGGCAAAAGAGTTGCGGTGAGGATGTGGTTCTATGCGGGGGCTCCTCATGGTTTCCTGCGGCGAATCTCGGTTCTTAATGATCATTATCCTTTTGTATAGGATTGCGAAAATTTTTAAAATCTCTTACCGATGATTGGATATAAATCTGTGTTTGTAAAAGTTTTAACTTCATCACAATATAGATGGTGTTATAATTAGACTTGTCCTACTTCTTTCCCTTTTATTTTGAAGGAAGTTTAATGTAGAAATTTAATAGCCTGAAATGATAAAAACTTCATTTCCTATCACGTCACTTTGATAAATCTAAAGTTTTCTCTTCGTTTTATAATTCCAGGAAGTCTTATCAATTTATCATAATGAGTGGTTATATATACGTTATACAGATAAGATCATGAAATTTTCATTAAAAACATCTAAAAAATTGCAATTGATTCATCAATATTATTCGAAAATAAACAACAACCAAAATCTGCGTGCTCCGAAGAATCCACCGGCTATAACCGGCGATCGCCCGCAGTTTCCGGATTTTCAATGGGTCAGCTTTATAAGAACCGCACCTTGTCGTGCTTGTTCATCTGCTCGCAGGCGGCCTCTTATTCTCCCAACTCTTTCTCAGCTTCCTTTCGGCATCCTTTTGCCGAGATCCAAGACGCGACGCGCGCGCGTGTGTGTCCGCCCCGCACGCGTGCGCACCGGACCCGAAGTGTAGAGCACTTTGCGCTCGGTCCATTCATACACCTCGCTGCTTTTCATTGTCAAAACGCGGCGCCCGCGCGCGCGCTCGACAGCTTCCTATGTATATACGTGTGTAACCCTGTGCGTGTTCCTTTCTGTCCCCGCTATTCATTCATAAATTATCGAATTGTGCGGAAAGACGAGGCTCGTCATCTTTGACGCGCACGAGCTACTCTCAGAGGCACACCCATGAGCCCGCTTTCTGCGGAAAAACCGTAACCGTCACAGTAACCAGAACGAATTTTTCCGTTAGGTATGTCGTTTTTTAATGTCTTTTTAAATAGATTCGTACATGCCAATTTTTTCTAATGGTATTTCGGTGCAATTATCTTACTTTGACTAAGTTAATTCAGTAGAGAGCAGGTTAAGAAGACGTGTACAATATAATATAAAATAAATATATCTTTGCCAATTTCTTAAAATTTACCTTGTACTTTTTGTTATCTAATTAATCAGCGCATTAAAATTTTTGTTTTATATTAATGATCATAAATAATCTTTCAATTATTTAGTTACTCAGTACTTATTTCATATAAACAGACAATCTTCATATAATAAGTGCAAAAGTCATCCCATGGCGACGTACATGTTCTAAGAAGAATCATTTAGCAGACTTATCGCCAAGTCGAGAGAGTCCTTGTCGCGCTAGGCACATAGAAACAGTTTCGCAAGTGCACAGCTGTTGCCGCCCGAGCATTTAAACGGTCATCTCTCTTAGCAGCGCGAGAGCCATGCTTTTTCCCCCCATATATTGTATGCGCACACACGCGCATATAAGGCACAAACGGATACTCTGTGTCTCTGGAGCGGAATCCGCTGATAAAAAGGCTTCGCTCTCGCGCGATACTGCGCGCGCCTGGCAACAGCTCTATATATAGCAGAGCCCCGCGCGCATGCTAGTATATGTGTGTGTATATACTTTAGAGTAGGAAAAAGTCATGTTCAACGGTCGGCCCGCACTCATTTCATTGCTAGACTCGTGCCTATAATGCTCCACTCCCCCAAACCACTATATATACGCTGAGTCTGTTATTGCCGGGCTGTTTCGCTTTCAACGGATTGTCTGATAACATCGTCAACGAGAATTTAACTGATTTCTCAAAAGTGGGAGTCTCGTATATGCTTTCACGTAATGATTGTGATCTGTGTGCGAGGATTGCGAGAATCGTATACTCATTTTTTTGAGAGCTTTAAAGTGTGCAAAAGTGATATTATTTTAAAATATAACAATATCTTAATAACTCATAGTGATGATTATACATAAAATTGAAAAATTACAGCTTTTTATCTTCGAAACCCTCAGCATAAAAACTTAAAAGATTTAAAAGACAAAGGGTAAATAAAAAAATGTCTTTATCAGGAATTAAAGGCCCAAAGAAAACATTCATCAGTTACCGTCCTATAAATAACACAAGTCGTCTACGCTTCATTCAACAGTCATCCTATTTATGACCTCCTATATACGTGAAGTTTGTGAAGTTAAGAATAAACCCACGCCTTATCTCTGGGCCCCGAAGTGACATTAATAGACACCGACGCGACCGCCGACGCAGCCGCGCTATATAACCCAGCGGCCCCGTGAATTTTCGACGCAGTTTGACTTTCATTGGCAGCTGCTCGCGGTGGCGGCGGGCCGCACACCCGCGCGTGGCACGTGACGTTTTCAAGCGCGGCACGCGCCACCGACACCCACGTGAATTACGTATTACCAATAAAAAAAGTCGGAAGAAGAGCCGCTTTCGCCCCCTAATGGATAAAAAGGATCGCGCTCCATATACGTCGCTTTTGACTCTTCCTCGTTTTTTTTTCTATATAGGTACGTGTGCGGGGGAGCTAGCCCTTGTTTTTCTTTCTGGCTGTGTGTACGCGCTGTATATATATGCTTACTAACGCCCACGCGTACAAAGGACGTTGAAGTTACGCGCTCCAGCGCATTTCTATTGATGATTTTGAAAGCCCAAGCCTTATGGCACGTGTGCGTTGTGTGCAGAAATGATATTAGAGTTGAGTCTTTAATTTGCATACTCTTTTATCTTTTTAATAAATAAACTAATTTTTTTTTTGTATTTTGCGGTTGTCTGATATAAATAGATTTATTTTAATTTTTTTTATTAAATAAAAGGTAGTTATATTGAAAAACAAATTCTAATTTTTGCAAATTCAAACAATAATTTTTTAGGTAATTTTTTTTTTTCGATTTATATTATAAATTTATTACAAAGAAAAAGAAGAAAATTACAGGTGGCGGTGTAATAGTCAACCTGTTAACAGGATTCATTTTTATTGCTCTTTTATGGCTAACCGACAATTTCGGAATTTTTTTTTTATTAACCTTAATCCACATAAATTTCTATTTGCAGTAAGGTGAATTTAACACAATAGTGTTTTTTTTTTAAATACTTCCTGTAGGAAGAATCATCCTATGCTTATATTTGTTTAGACACTTCCGCATTAACAAGTTGATACGACATTTCGCGGTCAGTTTTATAGTTCAGTTTCCATTCATTTATTAAGTAGCGTGAATGAAAAAAATCTTGTAAAACGCCACAATTTTCGCCAAAGGAGGCCAATTTCCCAAGTCGTAAAACGCACTTTTATTAATACTAAAAATCACTGTTAAACGTTGTTTACATTGAGATGTAACGAATGCATTAGATTTTTATAGTTTTTTTACGATGCAAGTAAAGGGCATATGCGTTTAGTACAGCGTTGCGTCTATTTCGCCTCGAAGGGAGATTTACACGACAGTAAAAACGCCGAACGCCCCGTGCTTCTAATGCGCCTTGAACTTTTACGAGCGTCCGCGCCGACTTTCAACTTCCTCAATCCTATTTGTGCATGCGCGTCCCTTCTAAGAACTTCACTTTGCAATAAAAATAATGAAAAACACTTTTTTAGAGTCCAATGAATTTTAAATCAGCTACATTGTACTATGCACTTGTGCGTTACTTCAACCCTATACAAGCCCAGACAGAAAAATTACTTTTTTATTTTTATGACGCATAAATATGAGCCAGCTAGTCAACACGGAAGTAAAATTTGACTAAACCTTTTATGAACCTTTGATCCTATAATAATCATCAAGATTTCTTATACATAATTAAAACAGTTTCATCTGTTTTATTTAAAATATAGTTTAATTGGTATACAATATATTTAATTCACTTTTGTAAAGAATTTATTATTGTATTCCAATATTGTAATCAAATTCAATCAATAAAATAATTACGCAAGTAGTAAAGTTGTCACTAATTTTACAAAAAAAAAAAAAAACAAATTTGGAATAATCCAAAACAATTTCTTAAATTTCATTTTAGCTTCCCAACTACCTCCAATACACTCGCAGTCAGTGAATCGTAGACTATCCCTCGCGGGTGCATTAGCACAAGAATATTCGTTACGTTACGATATCAAATTACCGATTCGCAAGAGAGTTTTTCGCTCGAGGCAAATTTCACAAGCCAAAAACGTGCGAGCATTATAATAATCGCACTAGCGCGCGACCCTCAATAGCACTCGGCAGGCGCATGCCTATGTCAAACGTACGTACACACACGCTCTCGACATTAAAAAGACGTTTATGCGCACGAGCCGCATAATGCATAAGCCATCATAGCTGTGCGCTAGGCGGCCAGAGTGGCTCCAACAATAAGCGGCAATCACAAGGTTACGCGCACCGGTACAAGAAAAATGATTGTGTGCGGTATAGGAAAAGAAGAGAGGCAGGGGAAGTCTGAATTGGGTCTCTCGTCACATGTTGCATAGAGCCCGGGCGCGCGCGCCAAAAATCTTAAGGAGGAGTGCAACAGCTGAGCGCGGCTGTATACGATCGATACTCGAGGATGGGCGCTAACTTTCGCGGCTAAAAGTCTCCCTGTGGCAGGCGGAGAAGTATATAAGTAGGCACTTTGGTTGAATTTTGCTGATTATGAGGCGTGAAAGAAAGTAATGTAATATATTGGAAATGGTATTAAATAAATTGAAAGTGTTATAACTTACCTCGGTAAATTCGTATAAATTTCCATTTTTATAGTCCATTTGAATTCCTTATTGATTTTTCGACCTTCATCCGTTAAGTTTTTAACCGCAAAGCTTATTTCTTAAATATGCACATTCCTGCCACCTCCCCTTACACTACTTACCCGCCTTTGCGCAACCGAATTTCAATGAAAAATCGTAATGATACGGGGTGGATGTTTCATCCCCCAAAAAAAATCATCGGAAAAAAAAAACACGAGAAATGTCACTTTTCCTCGTCAGCGACGGGGGGACGGCAAAAATCTTCAAAAAACAGCCCATTCGTGCTACGCTTCTCTCGAAAAGGGCAATAGCACAGATTTTTTTTTTACTCGCCGACGCCCCAAGTCGAGGGGTCTCTTCATCAATTTCGCTTTCGTATAATACCGATACAGGATGAATATATAGGGATCTATGGCTGCGCGTTTTTTCTCCTTTAAGGCGCATCGCTTTCCCGCGCATACCCCGTGGCGAGTATACTGTATAGTGGGGACCGGTGTTACTACCAACGGAGGATCGATTGGCGAATGCGACGAGTTCCTCGAGTCCAGTTGCTCTTCCTGCTTCCGCGTTCTAGTTTTTCTGTTCATGGCGCGTTGAAAAGCGCGGGGCGCCGCCGCCCGGTCTAGATCCTCTCGCACGCTCCGTTCGCCGCGAGAAAAATTCGCGCCGACTCGCCCGGCCCGTTTTTCTTCTGGGGTGGCGTCTATACGGTTCGGGGGTTGGATGCTGGTTTCGCGAGAGGGAGAGAGAGAAAGAGGAAGAAGGAACAGACAGTGAAGGAGAGACACATGGGAGAGAGGGTGAGAGACAAGAGCGCCGATAGTCCCCATAGGACGAGGATGTAACGTACGCGCAACATATACCTGTTGGCTTTTAAATTTTAAAAGCCGGTGTTAGTTAAAAGTGGGCTCGGCATGATGTTGGATAAAAGTGTTTCTGCATTTTCAATGAAAAGTCTTTAGCTTATAGATAAATTTTTTAAAAGATCAATTGGATATCGAATCAAGGGTGAGAGCATTATCTAATCAGCATGTTATAAGTACTTGTGCATGACTAGACGATACACTCATTATGTGTGCGAATTTCTTTAAAATTTGTAATTTTTTATAAACACCTATTGCTCCAATAATAAATTCCTCTTGAATATAGATAAAAATGCCCTTAAACTGTTTTCCAACATTTCTCAAAAACTTGACTGCACTCATCATGCGACTTTTTCTTAATCCCACGAACCCTTGGCTCTGTTCATACAAACCTCTGAGACCATAATCCTGACAAACTCGCACACACCGTCAAACCTCCTCGTACTCGTTACAATCGGCGTTACGACCTTACGCCACCGGCCCGGTTCCAACTCGCCGGCGGCGGCATCCACGACTACATCCCGACGCGCGCACTCATTTATATACGTACACGCGTATATAAAAATTGCGCGCCAATTCTCTCTCTTTTTCTTTTACTCGCAATCTCGTTCCTCGCGGGGCACCCTCGGAGAGGGTCCCGAGACGTAGTCTTGCGCCGCCGCCACCGTTTTAAAAAGGGAGCGAGACTGTGAAATCCCGAAGGAACAGATGATGATGATCCCGTTTGGCGCAGACTCCACTCTCTCTCTCTCTCTCCTCCTTTAGAAACGCGCGGGCCACGACGTACATACCTATATCGGAGACTTTCGGTTACGGGATCATCAGGGGTGCCGCCGCCGTCTCGTTATTTATGTTACTGTCTCTCTCTCTTTCCCCCCACCCTTCTCTCTCTCTCTCTCTCACTCTCACCTAGACTCGTCCTAGAGACAGAGCGAGTCTGTTTTTTTTTCGCAATGTAGTCTAGCGCGCTTTTCCTTCCGGCATATGCGTGACGGGATTACGACGTGCTCCTCTTCCTTCGTCTCGTTTTTTATCTCTCGCGCCGCCTCCTTTAGTCTTTTTTCGGCGCCTCTCTTGTTTCCCTTAACGCGTCATTTACGTATCAAGCGCGCCTATGGAGCAGCTGTTAATTGATATGTACTTTTCAAGGCTTGATTATGCGAGAGTGCCGTGCCACTTTTTTTTTTTAGATTTCTCGTGCGTGTTTGTAAATTTGTGACGGGGATTAGCGATTTTATAATATGTACGAACATTGATTACGTTTATATCGGGGTACAGCAGTTCATTTGAATGTAGATTCATTTAAGATAAGTTTGTACGCGTAAACGCGATGTTTCAGATATGTAAAGGCTTGTTTATCGATCAGATATATTTTAATGAAAAATTTTATTAATAATCTGTTATTTTGTATGCTATATATTTAACACCAAAACACTATATCTAATATTGCCACTTGCTTTATTCTTAACAATAAATGAACCATGCAACACAACGTATTTACACCTCTCCATTCATCGCGTACATAAATACAAGTATTGACAGCAATCCTTACCCTTTTCCCCATTAATATTCTAATATCGCCGTATCTTGAGATTAGACATACCCAACGCATCGTACCCCATAGTACACCTCGAGGAGACATCGTCCACGCCCATCGCGGTCAATTAATCAAATTAATCTGTATATATACGCACCTCCGCGATTATCGGCGGCAGCGTTGAAAAGACGAACTGCATGAATGTCGATGAACTGTCGCTGCGACAGCCGCGTGTGTGCCTCCTTAGCCCGTAGCCACTTACTTGGCTTGTCGAAAGGAACGATCGGGAAAGCCGATAAATGCCTCGATTAGCATACATAAAATTGCAAATGAGCGTGACAGAGAGAGAGAGAGAGCTCGCGCGGGTACACGCATTGCCCCTTCCGAGCGCGCGTCGCATGCACACCTGTGCACTGTACCTTATGCCACTGTACGTGTGCTATTATGCCACACACACGGTTACGAATAATGAGCTGACGAGTGTAATACGTAGAGGTGCAGGCTTCGCAGAAATAATTATTGTTAATTGTTTCGAAAGTGATACTTGTCACACAAGGCGATGAATTATAATTTTTTTGTTGTTTACGTTTCGGTTAAAAGTTGTCATTTCCAATATAAGTACTATAGCACATATAGACATTTTTATTGTTGCAACTAGGTAAAGGCAGCGCAAGATTCGACTGTTTGAAAATGATCATACCGTTATTTACATTATTATCGTATTAAGTTTCAATGAATATATGCTCAAAAAATAATTAGTAATGCGTTACCGGAGGCTCTCATTTTCATAGGCGATACCGTATTTTCCAACAATGCAACAACCGAAAAAATTAATCCCCCGGGCGCGTTCTAAACAATATATCGGGCGCACTCTTACCCGGGAGCCGGAATTCATAAATATTTGAATCGATTTGAATAAATTTGAATCGATCAAGCCCGCATTATAAATATATATACACTCGCGCGCGCAAGACGCATATAACCGTGTCATTTTGGCAAAGTCGAGGCCGAAAGCCTCTTCGCGGTTCTTTTCCGGCGCGAGCGAACCCCTACATATATAAGTGTATGCGTTATATACTTTACCTCCACCAACACATACGTATACATGCACACATCGACAGGCGGCACGCGCCCCGCTCTCCCTACCCCATTGTGCGGCATTACACATCGCTCAGTAGAGAGAGAGAAATATAAGTCTCCCCCCAGCCGGGGTGCTCTCTCCTATATATACACACATATACACATCGAAACCATCTGCGCGCGCTCCGATGCCCTGCATGTGTATAAGCAATGCGCTTATGGTCTTACTGGCCCGATCCACATATAATATAAGATTGCAGTGCATCGGTATCTTCGTGCCCCCCTCTTTCTGCCTGGCGATTTTTCTCTCGTCGCCGCAGTCTCGTGACCCTTGGAGATCAAAGTTGATTCTTAGCCCATTCGTCACTCCGAATTCGGCGGCATTGTCGGCTCGATTTTCCGTGACTGATTGCAGTCCGCCCGACTTTTCCGCAACGTACTCCTCGACAATCACTTTCTTTCTATATATCTCGTGGCGCATAATATATATTAGCTCGACGCATCACAGGACTTTTGGGGTTTGCCCTTTTTTTCTCTCTCTCTCGCAGACAGCTCCGGATGGATCAGTCTCCCTGGACTTATTCTTTTCTCCTTCGTCGTAATGGTCCGATAAATTTGTACGCATTGTGGTGATTATACGGAAGAGAGGGAACGAATCTAACCGAGACGACCGTATTTTCTCGCCAGTTGCTCGGTAATGAACTTTTTGCGGACAACTGGGTCAAGAGCAATGTAGATTTTGGGGCAGTAAAACGCCGCAGTCGGAAATAAAAATATCCTTTTGATAATGTAACTTTTTTAAATTATCATTCTGAGTGACAATAAAAAAAGCAAGAAAAATTAACCACCCTATATAAGGTTGTACGAAAAATCGACAAAAAATTAAAAAGGACCGTTTACAAAAAGATAAATGGATATACCACGCAGTCTTCCACATAAAAAATTTGATGAGCGTAAAGATGATGATCCGAACGTGACACTTCAATATTTTTGGCCATCTTAACCCGCAGTCAAACATATACGCTTACGATTGCTGCCTATGAGATATCACAGACGACGGGGTCGCGTTTCGCTTTCCTCAAAATATATATCTGTTTGTTTAACGCGACGACACCCTTGTATATTTGACGCAGCGGCAGGATATATTATAGGAAAAGTCACGCCGTCGTCAGACCTCCCTTTTACCCGAAGGCTTTCCGCATGCAGCAACTGACAAAAATATATCGCGCAACCCTACGGAATAATATATATATTTATTTCTGTAAGGAAAGGCGTTAAGAAACTGATCTGTGACTATTTTTGAAGTTGGGTTTATATGTCCGTTTGAATTTTGCTATTCTAGGGTTTGTTTGTTAACACAAAAACACGAATGCTTATAAGAAACTGTTTAATAAATTTTGATAAATTTGCAGTATAATAAAAATTTTAACTATTTTTAAAATTTTCATAAACTTTAATTATAATTATAATATATTAATCCAAGGAAAACTTTATTGCCCTAATAAATAAGACGATTGAACGAGGACCGCAGCTCGATTAGGCATCACGTGCCATTTCCCAATCTAAAATTTTCAACGACCGTGCCCACCCTATCCGTCCGTCACCCTGACCTTCTAATAGCCCCCAGATCCATCGTGACCCCGAAACGCTCTTCTCGACGCAATAATAATGCGCTCGCGACTCATCCATTTAAATGCCTTTCTGTCTCTCTCTCGCCCATTCTCCTCGTCTTATTCTTCCACAAAACGGGGGAGCAGCCCCTTACCTCGCGCGCAATAACTTACAGTTCGATTACTTAACGGAGAATTCGCGCGCTCCTCGATCGAATATATGTACACGAGCGAGAGAGCTGGAAAGGTGCGAGTTGGGGACTGCAGCTGCAAAGAACCCCGGCGAGGACGGCGACCCCTAAGCCAGCCACCAGCAGCTCCTCGCTCTCTCCTCGTATATGGACCCTCGCTTCGGGCGAAAACGATCGGCACGACGCAAACTGCAGCGTATCGAGCCGGCGAGTATAATTCACTGCGGTATGTGTATATACGCGTTGCGCGCAGCCAGCTGACACGAGAGAGCGAACCCCTTGGCGGGACGGAGTTGTCGCGACTGCACGTAGACGACGACTTCACGGTGCGTTATGCACGCTCGAGCTGAGTCGTCGGGGCTCTGCGCGTAACCCTTAATTACGGACATACGGGGGCTATGGTCGCGCGGTTATGTTTGCGCGAGTGGACGATAAGACTGCCGCTTGATGGCTCGTATAGTTTATTTCAAAGTTCTGCGGTTCCGATGTGGACGTTGGGAAAATACAGTTGAGTTAATACGCGTTTGATGAATAAAATAAGAAAATTATACAGTTTATCTAAATTCATTATTTACAATCACGTGAATCATATATTTATGACATTGCATTTATCCAACAGTACGTTATATTTATGTCGAATAAGGGCACTCGTGTTAATAACAATTAAATTAAAAACCACGCGCACAATATAGAATTTACGATCCGAATTGTCAAACATGTGTACTCTATTACCCGCGAGAAGACACACACACACACACACTCGAAAAGCCTGCACAATAAAATTGCCCGCATATACAATCAGAGTTCATCGGTAAGACTAATAAAAAGGTACGAGGCCATAAAGCCAAAGAACGTACAAAAGCCGACCCCTCGGGAAGAAATAAAACCGCGCGCGCGCCTCCTTCCTTGCACTTGCGCTCTCGCCCACAGACTCCTTGAATTTCGACTTCTTCCCCCGTTCACCTTCTCCAAAGGCGACTTTGCTCTCCTTCACTCTTTCTCCACCTTCTGTATACAGTCGAACAAAAAAGCCACAGAGAGACGCGCACAATGCGCGCTCTGTACGTCTGTGCCTCTCCGCCCCCTTAGCTCTAAAACAAAAAGAGAAACTCGAGCAGCGCGGCGAGCCAACGACTTCTATCAATTTGCATTGTGCGCGCATATATTCGTCTGATGTGAGTGCGCGTACAACAGGCGCGAGCCTCCACTCTCTCTCTCTCTCTCTACACACGCGTCTCGTATATACGAAGACGGTGACGGCACGCGAGTGCAAGAATAAGAAGTGTGTGTGTGTAGAAGGAAGGGGGAGAAACAGGGACAGAGCTAGAGGATAATGGTTTTATGCGAGCGCGCGCAGGGGGTTGCCCGATGGCCGAAGCCGCAAGCGTTTTGTAGGAGTACACACCCTCCAGACTGAGCTGTTGCGCGCGCGCGCCCGAACAATTGGAGTCGTCGCGCGCGAAGAAAAGCTGCGCACCCCTCGTAAGCTCGCCTTCGCTCCATCCCCCGTCTTGTTCGGAGACAAGAATTATGGGTTAGTTGTATCTAAAGACTTAAATAATATTATAGTTAGCGTTAATAAGCGTGTCTAGAATCATATAGCTATGATTAGCGGGGAGGTGACGTTTATTGCGCGATCTATACACTTTTAAGTTTGTTACAGGAAATGATGAATAATATAATTTGTTCATTAAATATTTATTAAATAAAATATAATATGGTTGTATTAACTTTTTCATTCAAGTATATGAATTTTTTTCTTTTTATTATAATACATTGCTCCGAAATATTAAAAAAAATTTTTTTTCACATGCCAGCAGATTGATTGGGTGAGGTTTAATAACGACATAATTTTCAAACGAGTACATTTCATGAAAATACCAATAGAATCATAAAAAAAAATATATATATATCTGAGTATAGTATTAACATATACCGAGCGCTTGACAAACGTGTTTTTCCAAAAAATGATAAAAGATTATTTAATTAAATAAAAAAACGTACTGTCGGTAAGTAGGTATCTGCAATTAACCAACTTTTTAAACGAGCACAACTAACGAAAGTGCTAACAGAATCATTCAAAAAAATTCCTGAATATAGTGTTTATGTGCACGGAGCGCTTGACAAAATTTTTTTTCCGAATAAACGCTTGAATTTTGATTTAAAAAATATTGAAATTCACAGTTTCACATGGCCTTAAATTAATTTTGGTCCACAATATTAACTATCAACTACTAGTTTGAATGCAATATATACTATAATTAAGTTGTAATTTCAAAATCGCACGCCAAAATTTTACAATCATTGAACCAATCATTACCAAAACTTTTATATAATCTTATAAATCACCGTCTATAAGACACGTAACACGGAGGTCATCCCATATTGAGGCAGCGAGCGGACAACGACTTTATACCGCAGCGATCGCTAATACCCAATCTGGCAGCCGGCCTCTGTATACCTATATGCAGGGCAGATCTTTAAACTTGCGTAAAGTTGCGCCCGCAGGAGCAACAGCCGTCTTGCCTCCCTCCCCGCTCGCATCTAACAGCAGCAGCAGACTCCTTGGCGCGTGGCAGGCTCCCCCCACCACTCACCCTTGAAGAAACTGTCGCGCGCTAGCAACGGCGCATGCTGCAGGGGTTGCCGCTCGCGCTCGCTTAATCGCCGTCGCGCGCGACAGCTGATCCGTCTCCTGTACTCCCTCCGCACCTTAAGGACATAAGTCAATAAGTACGTTGGGGTCGTACCAGAGAGAGAGAGAGAGAGGAGAAGCTGGCACGCGACGAACACCTTCGAGGGGGCGAGAGAGAGTGCTATAAGAAACACGCTGAGGGAGAGGTGCATTATTGAAGAAAGCTGCATACAAGGGGGGAGTCGGAAGGAAGACTGATGCACTTAGAAGGGGGATGGCATGCAATTTTGTTCGCGCGCGCAGGCGCTATTGACGTAATGGATACAGCCGCAGTGTATATAGTGTAGGCATCTGAACCGAGGAGGAGATCATCGGCCCGATTTTCTTCCTCCCTTCGATATTATACACGGAAGATGCAAGACACGCGCCTTGAGGTGGGGGACGCTGACGCGTGCCACACGACCGAGATTCACGATTGTCATTTTCTTAAATGCCCGGCTACCTAGAGAGAAAAATCCATTAACGAGCCGGTATAGCGCAGATGCGCCAAAGTTCGTTAAACTGCGCGCGCGCCAACGAGCCGAGAGAGATTTTTGCGCGCGCTCTCGCAGCGTGAGATGCTGCGCGAAGGGGTTGGCTTTCTCGCGCACGTATCACGACGACGACGGCTTTATTTTTTGGCGGGGTTCGTATAGGTTTCGCTTTTTTCCATAGGCGGGCCGTCGACCTTTTACGTGCAATTTTTTTTTCGGTTCTCTTAATGGTTCTATTACTTCTCCGGGGACCAATCTATTGTCTATGTTGTCGCGAACTTTTTGTTTTGACTTTTTCGCGGGCTCCCGCGGCCTATTGTTTTCGGCTTTGACACTTTGGAATGACAATAGGCGTACATGGTTCGCTGTGAATATACCTTTCGGGTCTATGAATTTATATTAATAATTCGCACGATGAAAAGAAATTGAAATTCCGAGTGGATGCATATTAGAATTTTTAAAATCAAATTTCATTCTTGTGAAGTGTAGTGTACTAGACTGATTACTTGCAATCATTGCCATCCAGTAATTTATTCGTGGAATAAAATTATAATAAAGTTTCTATAAGGTATATTGTATATTCTTTGAAAGAATAAAAAATATAAAAGCCTGAGAAATGTTGTTCTTAAATCTCCCCATGATTCAACTTTGATCCTTCCGTTTATCCAAGATACACTGGGAGAAGAATATTTTTATATAGTTAACGTATTTATATATTTGTTTGAAACTAGAATATTGTAACTGTTACAATATCCTACACTTGAATAGGGAAGATTTTGACGGTCAAACCCAATATAGTAACAATTACAATATCGATGTTTACCAGTAACATATTGTAAGTTAACTATTACAATGCGTATATTTAAACATACGCATATTAATAGTTACAGTGCCATGTTAACAGTAACGAAATCCTTCTCTCAGTATATATTTTCTGAGATTAAGGGTCACTCCTATAGCTTCCGATCAAACTTTTATGCAGGATTCTAACGACCATATAAGCATATACATTGTCAACGGACGATGTAATCAACGAAATGATCATTTTTCGAATATACAAAAGTATCACATCGTTATCACGTGAATCTATCATAAACAGTCACAAATCAATATTGCCATTCACCATATAAATCCATACAAAACCGCGCAACGCGGCAGCTGCAGCATGTCTCCTGCTAAATTAAACAACACCTAATGAGCATCGAGGCCTCTTGGCCGTTCTGCGTATATATAAGTAACCCCAACCGACCGTTTCCTAAAAGCGTTAAATCGCCAGCAGTTTGGACTCGCGGCCATTTAAATGCCCGAGGACGACCCTCGGGGCCATCAAAGGAGTTAAAGAGCTGGCTCAACCGAAAAACGCATCCTCGCTCGCTGGGCTGTCTGTCTGATTTGGCGAACAATACGCGCGATACACCTTGATACCTGCGCGCGTCTTGCAAAAGACGGAGGCTCCCTTCGCGAAAGTACATATAATACTGGGTGCAGTGTGGCAAGGAGAGAAGACAAGACAAGCAAGTACCGAACCCCTTAGGTCGTGCGGCCGCCAAGGAGGAGGAGAAGAAGAAGAAGAAGCGGGCGCGTGCAGTATATATATACGTAAGTACACGTCTTGGCACGCGCGCTTGTATGCAAATGCGCGAAGAATAAACGGGCCTGTGCGCGAACGAGGAGCGCACTTTCGGGGAGCAAGGAGATGCTTTACCGGAGGGAGGCTGGTTAATGCTGCTGCTGCTTCTTGCTGATGGTAAACGGCGCTAACGGTCCGCGCGCACCCGAGAGTCCTGCGTCCTCTCTCTATTAATAATCTGCCCGGCGAATCTGTCCCCTCTGCCCCCTATCTCGTAACCTCGCGCGCGTCCTTCTCTTCTTCCCTTCTTCGCCTTTTTTTCGCCCGTTCCTATACCTTTTCTCTTTCTAGACTTTTTTTACTTTTTTGCCAGGACGCGCGCGCGTACGCGCTCGACCTTTGCCTATAGAGAACTGTATATATGTGCGATAATGTGGCGGGCCCGCGCGGTCTCTCGCCGTTTTTCGTCTGCGTAATTTGCGGACCGCCCGGTGAGTTTCGATTAACGCGGATTAGAGGAGAATTGGTTGGAGGATTTTTTTAAAGCTATGGAACATGTGGTACGTAGTGCGTGTCCATTGTACTTTAGCTCTTATACCTATTCATTTTCGGAAGCTGGCTATATTGTTGTTATTTTAGTGGTATACATATATAAATTAATGATATTTTAAATACTTGAGCGTTAATTTTCAAACACTTAAATTTAAAACATTTCTCAGCTCTCACATTATTTGTACAATTTTAACTTGAATATGGGTATATAGCATTAGGATACGCTGAAAAAATTCATCGTTAGATTGTGAAATTTCGGCTTTGGATCTCACTGAAAGTAAACGTGAATTCACAGAATTCGAACGGTTTTCTGGCTTTGAAGTGATATCTATTAGTCGGATACAGTAGGTATACAAGGGTTCACTTTCTCTATACCTGTTAGAAAAGGAAAGAGATTCACTTTCAAATTAGAAACATCAAAGATTCGTCCTTGAATATAACCACTTATTATACATACCTCAAACGTTAACATATTTTTAACAATTATAATAATAATCATAACTTTATAAAATTAATTATATTTATTCTGAAAATTTTGTATGCAAATTTTCATTCCTTCTTCTAACGGTTTATATAATTTAAATTCACAGTCATAATTGAATCATTCAAACATGACATGACAACGTCGTCATAAACTTAAAGTTGTTTAACTAAAACCGTAACTGATTTTCCCGTCTAATAACTTTCCGAAATCACCTTCCAACGTATTTCCCCCAATGCACTTGATTATCTATATCGTTGAAAAAAAAAGATACCCAAAGGAGTCTTCCCCACCTATAGGGCAACGAAACCTGTAACATAAATTTGTCGAAAACACACGAACCGAACCCTCGTGTATAGCAATGCGCCTGCATCCTCCCGGACATGCGCAAATATAATAAATTGCTCTCACGGCGTCAATCGAGCGGCTCTCGCATATATACGTACACGAGCGATAAATAAAGATTTGCCTCGAGCAGTTGCAGCGCGCCGCGACGAATCAGGCGAGCTCAAGACTAAAGGATCCTATATGCACTCTCGAGTCGCTCATTGGGGGGCTGCCGCTATATATACACGTGTGTGTGTGTACCCCCGGGAAGAAAAACGAGGCGGCACGCCGCGGGAAATCTGTGCGCGGAAAAACAGCGCATCCCTATACAGGCGTTCCTCCTCATGATCCAAGCATGTGTGTATGGATCGACACTCGACCCCTCGATCGGCATCTCGCCATTTACTTCCGAGCCTCTATCGCCTTTTCTTCCTTCCGACTTCGTCACCGGCGCGCGCGCTCTATAAGGTACACGGCTATATGGAGGGAATGTCAAGGTGGGCGCGCGTTTCGAGGGGGGGCAACGTACGCTCGACTCTCCTTGCTCGTACTGGCCAACTTTTTCAAAATTCTTGTCAGATGTGCGCCAAGGGCATCTGCGCCGCTTGCTGTTCCAATGTACGGATAATATTTTGATTACTTATGGGTGTCTGTCAAATAAATATAGTGGTACTCTAATTGTTTAAAACAAATATTTATATAGATTTTCTTTTTATCAACTGGAGATTTTTTGATCATAGCAAATAAGTAAACCCACTTTTAATTTTTATATAAATATATTTTATATATGAAGGATAAAATAAGAATGATTTAAAAAGCACTTTTTAATTAATATTATTAAAAATGCGTGCAATCAATTTATTTCAGTATTTATC
>UXGD01001880.1:0-30393 GCA_900474315.1 Torymus auratus
TGAAAATCCAAAATTTTTACCAAACTTTTTGGCAATTTTTACAAAAAGTTTGGTAAAAATTTTGGATTTTCAAGTCTACCTCAGGATTACAAAAAGTTTGGTAATTTTTACTGAAATTTTTGTAATTTTTACTGATTTTCTTCTCTCCGTGTAGGTATTGTATGGTTCAGTTATATTCCTGCATAGTATTAAAGAACGAAAGGATAGATAAAAATACAATCTTTAATTATCTTTTAAATTAACATTATTATTTTCGACATTCACAGCTGCTATTAAAATAATCAAAGATTTTACTTTTCTCTCGTCAGAATTAAACAAGTGCGAACACATCATTCCATTCCTCCAAAAACCTGTTCTCAAAATCCCTATATAAAAGTTGCCTACAACACCAATTCAATCGCCTGTCTCTCCCCTTCTAAAAAAAAAAAAAAATTCACTCGCCCGCGTAATCCCCCCACCCGCCTTCGCATATCGGACAAGCGCCGCTATTGTTTCGCTTAATCGCGGCGAAACCGTGTACATACACATACGCGCGCTATACACGTAACCGTTTTGAACGCACTCGCGGATACATTATGCACCGCGGCGAAAAATAAACGTTATATACCCGCGTCGCGTTCGATTTCGTGTGAAAACCGCTCGCGTCGGGTAATTGTTATTGGCCTTATAAATTGCATTTACAAACAGGCGGCACGAGAAGAGAGAGAGGATGATAATGATACGCTGCTCGCTTTTTTGGGTGAATTGTTACGCGCACGTGACAACTGTTGCTTCGGAGATGTATAAAGTGTATACTATATATATATACATATATCAGCTGGTGTATGATGATAATGATCGTATAATAGCGCTGATGAAAATCACTTACGAATAGAGAATAACTCATCAGATTCAATCAGTCCCTATGCACACATAAATTTCCAAAGTCCCACGACTATACTCCCCCATAACTGTCACACCGGCCGATGCAAACCGTGCGATAGCCTCTCATCGCGCGGCGTCACGCTGACTCGAGGGAAAAAAGCTCGTTCCCAACACACCTTCGCCTCGAGTTTTTACCGCCGCGCGAACTAATCGTCGTAGTAGAACGCGAGAGAACGCCGCCGCGTCGTCGGGGATCTACATAACTTTACATTTAAACGTCAAATCCGTGATTCCGCGAATTCTCGCGCGGTTTGACTTTCAAACGAAGGCGGCGCGGCGCGCGAGGCTTGCGATGAAAGTTCGGGATCGCCCGTGGATGGGGTAAGCGAGAGAGAAAGACGTTGCTGAGGGACGAGAGGGAGGGAAAAGAGTTTAGTATGCATTAATGATAATGGGATTATGCGACAGAGTCGGAGCGCGGTGTGAATATATCTTTGATAGAGTTATGCGCATTTCTAATTTTTCACTTTTAGGAAAGCGCGGAGTTTAGGGGCGATTTTTAGTGTGGAAGGGTGATTTAAGGTCAGATCTTTCTTTTTTTTTTCTTAAATATTTTTTGAACATCAAATAACAATGCTTTTATTATATTAATTTTATTATTAATATTAAATGCCGACTGAATAATTAAAATTAAAAAAAAAAAAAATATTAACATTTTTTTTTAAATCTGTAACATAACAATTTCCTTACAAAAATTCTTAAAGAGCTCTATAATAGCAAACCATCAATATATCGCTAATTAAAAGTCACGCTTAAATACGCCTATTACTTATCTCAATTCAAACAAATTCGACGACTCTCACACATTCCCCCTCACTTTTTTCCTTCTTCCCCCAACCAGTTTCATTCCTCTCTCTCTCTCTTTCTCCTATATACTGTCTCCCGACCTATCCTATCCTCTCTTGCGGCTAACCGTTCTCCTCCGCTCGTGGATAATAATCTCAAACGATCGCGCGCGCAGTTACGAGAGCTCGGTTTACTTAATCGACATTCCGCCGCCGAGTGACTTCCACGCGCCGCGGATAAATCGATCTCGCGGCCGTTAATATCGCGGAAAGTGATTTCCTCTCTTTCTCCCGTCTTCTTTTTACGTATAGTATAGCGCGTGTCGAGTGTCTCGGGAATAATTAGCGGCAGATTGTTAAAATTCCAGAGATTTTATATCGTGGATGTGAGGTTTATTTTTCGATTAATGAAATTCAACGTCGATAGTTGTTGGCTACTTAATCGGCGGTTGTTGGTCGTTTTAGCGGCTGGGTGTACGTGTGCTACGTATATAAGAGGAAAAGTTGATAGGTAGGTGCGAGCGGGAACTTTCTGGGAAATTGATGTACCTGATGACGCGCACGAGCGGCAGATGATATTTATTACATCGTAAGTGCCTTTTCTCGCGAATGTAGTTAAGCAATCAAGTTTTTTGCGTGAAAAACAAAAAATATTGTAAAGCTTTTACTTAACAATCAGAAGGTGACTCGTTCTGTATGCAAATTTCGATCTAACAAAAAAATTCTCTCTATAACTCATTTCTCCGAATATCGTAATATTTAAAACTTATTTAAAACAGAGAACGACAAGTTCCATTCTCCTAGCGAAAATCCACTTGAAATCCCCGCGTGAAATTCCCCACCATAAATTCAAAATTTGCAGCAGCAAGCACTAAATCAAAATCCCATTTAGAACGGCAGAAAGAAAGTCGGTGGAATATAAGCGAAAGCCGAAACTCCAATATTACGCGATCGAGCGCTTTCCCTTTCCACGCCTCTCTCGCTCCCTTCCTTCCCTTCGCCACTGCGATATAGTCGCTGCTCTTTGCAGCCCCAGAGCTCTCGAGAAAAGAAATAAAATTTTCAGGAAAACTCGAGGACGTCGAGGATCTGACTTCGCCAAGGCACGAAGAAGGGCGAGCGAAATTCTTCTGGGCGGGTAGAAATTTTTTAATAATGAATTCGCTGACTGTGGAAATGACGCGCACGTCTCTCTTTTTAAAATTCGTGAGATGCAGCGGAGAGAACCTTCTATAATTTGGGGCGAAAAATGCGAAAAAGTTTCAAAATTGATAAGTTAAAAAATAATTTTATGTAAGTTGGCGACGCGCAAACTTCATCGATATATGCGCATGCAAATTTAACATTACTTTATTTTAGCGTCGCGAGAAAGAAAAAAACGAATTTAGAGAGGGTGAGAATAGATAGAAGTTGAAGTTCTCACGAGAAAAATTCAGGATGAAAAAGCGGAGAGAGACGGCGCGAAAAGGTCGAGAAGTTTAAATAGTTCTTCGCGAAGTCGTCGTATAAGAAAGTGTAAAAGACGGAGAGAGGCGAGGGAGAAGTTTTCCCAGACCCTCGGTGCCCGGGCGGATCGAAAATTTTTCACTTCGTATTTTTCATTTATAACTTTTTCCAAATTTGCATTCACCACGTGACCCCAATCTAAAAAATCTATCGGACATAGCTCAACTCCTATATATATTTTCCAACTTTCTTCATCACCTGCTCTCAAGAAACGCATAGCATAACACGCATCCTTGCGCATTAATTGACTCGTCACGCCAGCTACCTTATCCCGCCCACGACAATCCTTTATCCGGTAACACACAGCTCTCAACCCGAAACCTCGTCTCCGACATTTATTACACCTCTTTCGCACTCTTATGTACGAATATCTCGCTCCCCGCGGCCACTCGCAATCAAACTAGATAAGCGAAATTAATTTCTCGAGCGAGTGCAGCCCTCTTTTCTACCAGCAGCGAAAACACGAGTCCGCAGAAGAAGGAGAAAAAGAAGGAAGAGCGAGCGGCGATGGAATGACAAACAGCGCTTGAATCTTTAATCTCTCGCGACGCGCGCGGGGATATTAAAGTTCGCGGCGGTTGCAGCCACTTGGAATACCGCTCGCCGTGAAATGGAGTTTAAGTTTCAGCGCAGAGAGAAGGAGAGAAAACTCTTTGTTTCGGTGTTCCCTCTCTTTCCCCCACCGGAGCATTTATTTTGTATATATAACCACTTGTATACGCGGAGCTTGCGCGTGAGCGTATAGAGAATCGAGAGCTTTGATTTTTCATTTTCCTCCGAGGAGTGTTTTCGCGATAAGCGAGAGAGACTTTCTTCGCGAGCGCGCCAACGGGGCTTTGTTATCGGCGTTGTATTCGTTATTAGCTCGTTTTCGTTTTGCCCCGCGATATATACGGTGTGTGTGTGTGTTGTTTGGTTCCGTATTGCTAACTAAATGGGATAAAGTTTTAAGAGGTTTTGTGTTGGAATGAGGTGGGGGGTTCGGAGTTGAAGCGAATGGTATACTTGTAGAATTGAATTTTGAAGATTATTATAGCTTATTAGAAAATAAACTTAATTTTGTAAAGATGTAGTTTTCTATCTCTTCTGCGAATATTTTTGAAAAAATTATTTCGTCATAAAATAAGATATTTTACTACTCAATTTTCAATACCTCTCGTAAATATCATATCACTCCAGAATTTATTCGACAATCCTGCCAAAATAATCATAATTATGACAACAAGTGTACACGCTGCCGTCAACAGCCAACAAAAATCCCGGCAAAAATCGATCTTTATTCTACCACCGCATCATCACAGCCTCCTATACTAAATTCAGACATAACGACTGGCTAACACGACACCACAACAAATTAAACCCAGCAGCATCCTTCGACATCTCGTATAACCACCATCCTCCTACCCCTATCTCCACATACATACACACACCACCGCAGCTCCTTCTTACCGGAACATTCCGGTTACCACCGGCACTACACACGCGCAATTAACGCGACCCATGAATCTCAGCCGCTGATGCTGCCTCTATATTCCGGCTCCAACGAAAGTATATCTCCATTAATATCGAGTGGCGATGCGTCGCTGCCGCGGGCGCGTGAGATGCGCCGAGATTAATTGAATGGGAGATTTATCGCTTATAATAGCGTACGCAAGAGAGAGAGAGAGAAAAAGGTCGGCGATCTGCGGCCTTGGAGAGGGCTACACACACGCAACGCGATTATGCGAGGCACGCGCGCTAGCTGCTGTAGCGAACAAGAGGGACAAGAATGCACGCGGGAGGAGCTTTACGTAATTGCGGATTGCAGAGAGAGAGTAATTGGAGAGGGATCGCAAGGGTATACGGGATGAGGTTCAAAGGGCGGTGCTGTGTAGTTTGTTGTAAGGAATTGCAATGGTGTAGTCGCGGGTTTAAGGTTAATTGTTAGCATGCTTTCAGCCGGGGAAAACGTATGATACGCATTGTTGTTGGTTTTATTGTTTTGTTTACTTGCAAGTTTGACAATGGGAGGCTGACAGATTTCTAATTCGTTGGTTACGACAGTATATCTTTTTAATAATTAGTTTTTAATAATAACAACAAGTTTATTTCTATTATAAATCGCTTTAAATTTCGTCCCTTTTAAAATTATTAATTATCATTGCACCCCATAAACATGAACACACAACCAGCACTGCGGTAGTAAAAGCCATGCTCGATACGCAGCAGAGAAACGATTCCACTAAAGCTCCAACCAAATATACAAACCCTTTCGCCAGCAGCTTTTCCACACGTCAGCCGCATATACGGCCATTACAATAATCATATCTAAACAGTCTTTACCACCGGCCGTGACAACGAACCGTGAAGCCCATGCCTATACACTCTTATACAGATAACCGCTGCGCCGCACGCAAAAGCTCGCCTCGCGCTCTCTTTTCGTCGTTCTATACTACTACACATATACTCTGTTGCAACAATGTCATTGTTTCCATTCCGTGGGCGAATTAATGCGCTTGCTCGCGGTGGCGCTTATCGGCGAGAGAGAGAGAGCGAGAAACAAACGCGCGCAGGGTCGCGATTGTCGTTGTCGCTGGTATACTCAACTCATTGTGCAGCGCGCCGCATCTGTACCCCTTTGTAACAAGGCTATCGCGCCGCGGAGCCGATAAATCGCGGCGGGAAAGAGAGAGAGAGAGAGGGACTGTACGAGAGTTTGTACTACGTATACGAGAGTCCACTTTTCTCTCGCGTCGTGTATGTGCGTTTTGCTTTTTCGAGGAGGAGGAGGAGGGTGAATGGGTTGTAAAGGATGGGAGTAAATCATGAGATGGGTGTATGAGACGGGAATTTGGAATTTCTGCGAGTTGGAAGGTAGTTGGTTATTATTGGTTTTTTGGGAATTCATTGGTATTCGATACGTAAAATTCGATATAGAGATATGAAATTATAAAGTAAATATACATACAAAGTAGTAATCATTTGCAATAATTTTTATACTTACATTCAACATTATTAGTGAAATGAAAATTCCTTTTTTTTATAGAATGGCGCGGAATATTAATAAATATATACGATGTATATGTGCCTATTTTAATCCAGCCGGCATCCTCATCCCGCGGCCATAAAAACTCGCTTTCGTCGCGACTGCGAAATTTCAATTCCGCGATATATATACGCAGTGATCATCATACCCGCCGCTCTCCCCCTGTCGCTAAAGAGCGGAAGTCATTTGCGTTTTATACGGCGATTCTCCCGTGACACACTATAATTTCCAATCCATCCGCTGGCCTTACGAGCATAGATCGATGATTTCCTCGCCCCACACACAAGCGCATCACTTGTATGTATACGTGTATCGTATGTAGTATTCGATATAAAAAGCCGGCGCGCGAGAACAAATGAGAATTGAATGTTCGCGAGAGGGAAAGAGAGATAGACAGACGGAGATAAATAATAAGTGAGAGGGCAATCAGTCGCGGCAGCGGCGGCGGGTGAAGAAGATGAATGACGCGCGGCGCGAGAGAGCTCGAGCTGCCGGAGCGTAAAAATGATTCCGACGTACGTGTAGTTTTCTATTTCAAGTGAATTCAATAATGAAAATACAATTTCGAAGGAGTAGGATATAAAAATGATTTATTGCTTCGATTTGCAAACGGATGTGTGTGTGTGCTGATGCTTTTTTGTCCTCTGGAGTTATATTTCTTTTTAGATTTTGCGAAATGTTTTTTATTAGGTTGATAGAGATCTGGGTCGAGAGAAAATTGAAGAGGTGATTTTATTTGTTTATTAATGATAAGTACTATTTGAATAAAATCGATTAAAAAATAACTCATGTGCTGTAAGAACTTATATATTTGGCTAACAATAAGTCGCTAATCTATCGAACTATTTCAGTGCCACATATCGCCACCAATACTTATTTAAAATACGAATATTTTCAAAAAATTCCAACAACAACGTAACATTATTCCCTCACTTTTATACCTATTTCGCATCGCAATTTCTCCTCCCATCCCTCTAAATTTAATACACACAGCTCTCGGACACAGATAATACCTCCGGCACGTCCCGACATCGCACGACATCAAAGCTAGAGAGACAGAGAGATGGCCCGATCGACTGTAGAATCGAATCTCCAAGCACGCGCGCGACAGCTAATGGCCCCAATGAGCATCGCATTGGATTTACTCGATTCCCTATCTCTCTCTCTCTCTCTTCGCTTGAATATATAGGTTTGCGAGTGTCCATCTCTCCCCTCCGGCCGTCCTTGCAACAGCCTCCCGCGCGGAATTCAAGGTCAAGGACGTGTATATAGGCGCGCGTGTACGCGAAGGACGCGAAAACGAGGTACACGAAGAATGGGAGGAGAGAAAGAGAGAGATGGGAGAGTAAAGGATTGCAAAAAGGATATGTGGAGGAGAGTTCTATAAATGGACACGCGTGCTCGCATACCTTTTGAGGACGACTCCGCGCTTGTTCGTTTGTTGTTTTATCTTTTGTTGTGTGTGCGCGTCTCTCTTTTTCTCTCTCGTGGACTGTCCTAGCGAAGTTAATGAATCGCCGGGAAAGATTTCTTCGCGGCTAAGCGTGCCTGTGTCTTTATACATATATAGCAGTTATATAGCTCAATTATTGCTTGGTGCGAAATGGAGTTTATCAGGAATGCGCGAAGAACATTTGTACCGGAGAACTAACGCTTCTCTTATATGGAGTTGAATGAAAGGGTGAGACCAGTATAACGAAGTTGTCGTCGTGACGTTATATTGATGATTTGACGCTGCATAAGTTATGCGGCCGCGGCGAATATCATTATACACGCTGAGAAAGCTGTAGTGTATGGGTATAATATATCTGATCCCACCCTAATGATCAATGCCAGCACTCGTTAAAACCGCCACGCTTATTAGCATTCTAAAGATAATATACGCCCGCGCGTATGTATGCGGCCTAGAATTCGAACGGACGTAATCTTCGTCGAAAATTAAAAGCCGCACGTGTATTAACGACCTTTCTGCGACAGACAGCTTTCATTTGACTTTTAATTACACTGTAGGTATAGATGAGAAAGACAGAAAGCTCGTGACCCATATCCCTAAAACTCCACTTTATTATTTTACCTATTATTAAAGTTCACCACGACCTTAGCAAATTATTTTAACCCATAAACCAATCTTACGTTTATTTATTTTTTTCATAGATAGAAGAGTCCGTTCTTTACGCACTATACGAGAGTTAATCGGAGTCTCTCCCGCCGCGACCTCTCATCATTATACGCGTAAACGCAGCGTTGAGCTGCGTCCGCACAAAAAGGTCCGCGCGGCGATGACTATAAATGTCAAACGTATCGCGCGCCGTCAATTACACGCGCGAGCTGCCTCGAGTATGTGCAGTGCGCTTTTTGCCCCGCCGCCCGATTCCATCGCCGCCGCGGTCCGTTCGTTTTATTGCGCGAGAGTCGTAACGTGGACGTACGTGCACGTGCGTTATAGGGTGAGCGCGGAGAAGTCTTTTTTTTGTATTGAGGGTAGGAGAGGAGATGTCTTTGTTTGGGTGGGCTGGTTTTTCAGAAGGTGTGGTTGTAGGGGGAATTTTGTTTGGGTTTGTTTTGATTGGATTACGGGTCGTTATTTGCACTTGGGTTTGTTTTAGGGCTGCGCGAGAGCTAGATAATACAATATTTTTGTTATTATTGTCCCGCTCTTGGAAATTCTTGAAAATTTTTCTCTTGTGGTATTTTCAGTCAATATGAAAAGTATTATTGTCTTGCCTTGAAATTCTTGATCACATTGGAGTTACGCAGACGTGCGACAAAAAACAAGTCGATTGTTTAAAGAATTAGAGGTCCACGTAGAAGAGGAAGGTACGCAAACGTAAAATAATCAGTTTTTGAAATAATTGATTTTTTCACTGGCGCACGTCTCCATAGTTCCCTTTTTTGCGAGGACCTCAACATCCTCGAAATTTCGGTTCAGACCTTTTCAAATGTCCTTAAATTTAAGAAACTTTCAAGTTACAAATGTTTACAATATTGAAATTTCAAATGTAATAGAAGTTTCGGGGTTTTGAATTGAAATCAAATACGGATAACAGAAAACGAATTAATATGCAAGTATATGGCAGTTTTTAGTAAAATTATAATAAACATTTAAGGTATGTATGCAAATGATATTTAAAAATAATCGAAATAAAGATTAAGAATATCAGTGAAGTGAATAAAAATAATTTCATACAGAAATATATCATGTTTAATATAATATGCAATTGAAATTTACATATAATCAAAATGAAAGTCAGATATGTAACTGGAATTTTATAACAATGTAACTTGAATAATGTAAAAGTACATTAAGTTTCATACATAAAAAGTTCTTAAATTTAAGAAACATTTACGTTACATATTTACTGAATTTTAATAATAATGCAACTGAGGGTAAATACACTAGGTTTAATACAAAAATAATAAAATTTCGGCAGAAGTATAAATAAGTGCAATTTGAAATTTGATTTTTCCTACCATATATGTGCCGCCGACCAGTCTAGTTCGCGCGCTACCGCTATGCGGCGGATCCCTTCCCTGTGGCCTCACGTACCTAAGTAAGCCGGCTCCTGGGGAGATAGCAGCGCGTCGCTTACTACCTCGCCAAACTTTATCACTCGAACATTTCGTTAGTAGATGATCGTCAGCAACGACCGAAGTTTATTTAATTTATGATTATTTCGATAAATTATTACGATTAGAAAATGTTTAGATATTGTCAAGACAACACAAGATTATTTACATTCTTGACACCACAATCTTGATATTGTGTTGAAAACTGTATATAAATATTGTATCGATTATTGTCTTGAATATTGAGGCAAGACAATACATTATCAAGATTAATCTTGCTGTATTAATTATCTTTATTATTTACGGATGTCGTTTACTCTGACTAGCTGGACTTTTGTGAACTAACAATTTTCCGATGTTAAAACAATACGGAAAAAATGATCGCAAAACCGTTGAATTTATTAAAAAAATTATGTAATGCTATAATTTTAATATCCAAATGATAATATCCATCTGCATACATTTTTTTTGGAAAATAATATTTTGTAAAATTTTATTTTTGAGATAAAAATATATATTATGTATTTATTTGACCGCATTAAATTGTTAAAACAACTTTGTTGTTTTTATATTTTAAAAACATAATCTTCTTAGAAAAGATTTTGGCTATCAAATATTACACTCGTGTTCCTGTACACCTACATTTATCCCTCTAAAATAATAAAATTTTCGAAATTAAAGTCATACGAATTAATTCTCGCTCTGATTAATAAATTTATCTCCGACAATCCCAATTTACTCTCCTCTCCCTTATAGTCATTCACCTCTTTTCTCAGCCGACGACCACCCATATCACTCGCTTTTCCAAAAAAAGTGGCCACAGACACGGTCGTACAACTCCACGAGACAACTCTCCTCGTCCTCCTTCGAGAAAACCTCTCTCTGTCTCTGTACACACATGCGTGTACGTGTGTACACGGCACTCGAGCTGCTCCGCGACTCGGAAAATAAGGGGCGGCAGCGGATATCTCGCGCACGCTCGCGTAAACGCCTCGTCGTCTTGCTCGGCCCAGCCGAGCGTGAAGCGCCAGATTAGGTCGTCGCGAGGCTCTTATATAGGTATATATATGTATGCGACGTGTATACACTCAGTCGACATGGCTCTTCAGTTTATCGCGATGAGGGGAATTTCGGCGGAGGCGAAGGTGAGAGCTGCAAAAGAGATATGGGGGTTTCGGCGTGGGAAAGGGTTTCGGATTGGCAAAGCTGAGAGCGAGATATATAGGATAGTGTGTTGGAGGAAAGATAGGCTGACTGGATAGATAGCCTTTGGATTGGAGATGTATGTATGGAAGAATTTGTTTTAACAGACTTATACTTTTGAATTTCCTATTGTTCCGGGAAATTGTTGGTGATAAGATATTTTTTTTAATACTTTTTGTGATAGTTTTTTTGTGATAGTCATGGGGATAATGTAAAAAATGTTCTTTTTTAAGTTTTATGGATAATGTAACAATTTTTTTATTTTATAAAACAAGCAAAGCTCCAATTCACTAAACTGGATCGTTTTAAAATCTCTCTATATTTAAAACTGAATATTCTTCGCTTATTTTGCGGCAAGATTCACTTGAGATTAATAGAATAGTGCTTTTATTCCATTTGGGGACACCATTTTGCGGCGAAAAATTTCACGAGCGTAAAATAAAAGAATGTGGAATGGAGGTGAGCATTAAAAGAATTAAACTCTGAAAGATTAAAATGGCGGGAGATAAATTGGTATAAAAGAAGCTTTGCTCGAAAGTATATGCTTTTAATTTTCATGAGTATTTCGAGAATTAATTCCTATACTTATGGATTACAGTATAGATTTTTTCTATGTGACCTAAAAATTTAAAAATAAATTTAGTTCTCTAAATTAATAAAGTGGTGATACATCTAAGGTTTAAAATCAAGATGAATAATATAGTATGTATAAGTCTAGAAGATTTCAATTACAGAATCATCGACTTTATTTATACACAAAGTTACTCGTGATATATAATAAATTCAGATGTTACTAATGCCTAAAGCTTTATAATGTTCATTCCCAAACATCTTATTCCAACTATCAATATCCTGCCCCCGTGCAGCCCTCCACTTTTCACTTTGACAAAAGCTCCGATCTTAAATCACTTTTCCTCGAATATATATTCAACCCACTTCACAAAATCCCAATCTAAAATTCATTTATATAAAACTCGGCTCGGCCTACACCTACACCTTCATTTTTCACCCTCCAAGTCATCCCCTATTCCCTATCCAAAAACCTTTTCCCGCGCTAATCGCCCGGCAGCTTCTAAACAACCAATTTCTCTCACTCTCCCCGTCGCGTCGCTACGTGACGATGTAAATTGGACTACTCTTCCCTATATATACATACACTGTGAAACTTGCGCCTAGGTATCCGTCTCGGTTAGCTACCGCGTGTTTCTCGAACTTAATCTCGATGTCGGCGGCGAACAGCCGATTTATCGCGCGAGTAAGTAGCGCTTGGCGTTTGTTCTAATTAGTTATAAAGGATTTTGCGCGTGTCTGCGTGAAGAGGGTATTATGCTAGAGGATGCGGGTGTATGATGGATGTGGAAAGGAGGATTTTTTTTTGATACGGTGGGTCGTTGAAAAGGGGTTGAGAGTTACGTGTGATTGTGGAATGGTGGTTTTCATCTTAGCTATAGAGGTAATGTTGGGTAACGTATTTTTGGACGATGAGAGGGTCAATTTTTGACTATTGATATGGATATTGTTTTGGTGATTGGCGGTTACAGAAATAAATGTTTTTGAAAAATAATTATGATACTGTCTCGTAAAGCTACCACTGGCCATATATAGACACCCATCATTCGAATAAACTTGATGTGGTTGTATCAAATATAAAAGACAAAACAAAAAAATTCATTACGAATATCTGTATATATTGCTATAAATGTGTGATGAACTACCTTAAGGAAGTCAGAATAGTAATTCATTCCCGTCCCCTCTCTGGATCTACCAATGAATTTATTAATTCGACAGCTATTATTTTCAAGTAATGAAATTAAATGTTTACTGCCCCATATTACGCTGCTCCATATCCAAGAAAATAGTAATGATTCCTAATAATCAAACTCTACGTTAAAACTGCTTATGATTTACTTTTGCTATAATTCATTAAAAATCAGTGAATTATAATTAAAATTTTTTAGTTAAACTTCTATAATAATTTTTTCAAAACAAAAATTGAATAGAAAGCAGTGTCAAAGCATCTCAGACAAAAGTCGTTAATTAAAACACTGTTTATTTACTATCTGTCTTACACGAGCCATAAGAACTCACCGAGCAAATAAAGGGCTTGCGGGCTCCAGTCGCAAGGATAATAAATACAATATTTTCCGATAAACTGAAAAAGGCAGCGTGGCTTTACTCACCCACACGCGCACACAAACACAGACGACAGCGATAACGCGAAATCATAAAAATCGCCATCTGCCCGGAGTATATAAGGTATATAGTTCCTCGGAGCGAGTCTTTTGCTCCACGCTCTGATCAAAGAAATCAAAGCGTGTCGTACAGCGAAAAAATAAGAGAAATCAGACGACTGCACGACACGTATCGACGATGAACACGTCTCCTATATATTCTGTCTCTGTCTATCTCGCGTGTTGTATCCTTATGTTCCGCGCGGGCCTCCTTCCTCTTTTATATATATATCGAACTGCAATTTTCCCCGTCTTTTGTGGAGGAATTCATCTTTGACGGGGGGATACATATAGATAAGGTGTTCAATTCTCTATTTCTCTGAGCTTTATATTGCCTGTGATTAGAGTGGGAGAAATTCATTTGTGTGACCCTGTCTCGCCGTTCTTTATTCCTTGCGTTCGGTTATTAGTTCCTGCGAGGCAAGTTTTTTCATTATATCTCTCACTATGATGATAATCTAAGAAAGATGATAATAGTCGACACGGATCATCGAATTCTCGACAAGTTATATACTAAGCGTTGAGTATTATAGCTGTTATTACGTTGATCATAAAGTCAATACGTTACAACAGCTATTGCCGCAGCACAGTTCATAAATAAATAACGCTCAAATAACTCAAATATGAATTTCAATGAGAATTCAATATATAAAACTGAACGAATCCTCTGAAGAAAAAAAGAATTCTCTTCAGAATACCATCCGATCGATTTTACAATAAATCTAAAGACTACTTCAATTGCTTATATATACATATACATCGCATCTTCAAGCCATCTCATAAACAAAACACCTAAAAAAGCCAGCGGCTTTTTAACAACCCTCCGGCCCCTGAAATTCCCTTACTCTTCTATATATATATATTCCTCTTGACTCGCCGCGTGCCACTTCACTTCCTTTCGCTTTGGCCTCTCACGCGACAACGCTCTCGTCGTCGTCTAGGGCCTCACCCCTTTCTTCCCTCGCGCTTCGATCGATGCTTCGGTTTTAAGTCTGGCCAGCTCTCGCTCCCCGACGACGACGGGAAATTTATGCACCGCGCGCGTTGCTACTATACTATAGTCATCGGGAAAAACGAGAAAGGCTGGGGGCAGGTGGAGTCGTCGTCGTCGTTGCGTGAGGGAGTTGTAGTGGATGAATTTTCCTGTTGTGGAATTCCAAGGGGTAGGAATAGGAAGTAGTTAATGGAAACGGGCGCTTTGTACGAGTGGGTATAATGATAAAAATGGTTATTGGGGTGTACGCTGTTTTTGATGGATATATTAATTTAACAAAAGAAAAAAGCCCATTTCTAGTGGGACACATTATACTTATGAAGAGTAAGTTTATCTTACAAGATTAATATTTTTTTTAGCCTATAATGAAAGGAAACATATTAAAAAGCGTATAGTTCCTCGCTATAATGCGTAAACTTCTGATATTATTTTAAAAGCTCATAATTACGATCAATGCGTATCTAACGTATAGCACGTAAGTTTTAGAGTAAAAGTTACTTTATCATCAGGAAAACGACGATCGTCTAATACTTTAGAGCTGTGACCCGATTAAAAAAAGAACAACATAACACACTTTATTGAAATTTACGAATAACAATTGACAAAATGCAAAGCTATAACTCGCAAAACTCTTCTTCCCCTCTGTCTTCCGTTGAAAATTCAAACAAGGCAAATTGCTCGCACGAGCCCTCACTCGCTTATCTCTCGTTCGTTTTACCACTCGTCGAATTTGCCCTGTACGCGAGTGAGAAAGAGAAAGAGAGAACACGAGATGGCAGAGAGATAAAATGCACGCGCACGCGGAATGACGCGACGTTTCGCACATCGTTTCGAACGTGTAATTACACACCGCCGCCTTTCTCCCTTTCTTTCTTCTCTCCTCTTCGTTATTCTCTTTCTCTCCCTCTCTTTCGTTTTTTGTTCTTGAGTAATCTAAGAGTAGGCGTAGGTGTGTCCGGCCTGGAAAGTGGGTTTATTATGCAGTTGGATGAGGATGAGGGTTTATTTGCGGAATGAGATACGGGCTTGCTCTTTTAATTTTCCGCAAGTTTACCTGAAGGCTTTCTTATCGAGAAAAGAAAAAAATTGACGCATGAGTTTTGAATTGTTGAAGTTCGTTATTTACTTACACTAATTTAAACAAATGAAACAAATTTGTCAGATGTGTGGTAATAAATATGTTAATAAAAAGGTATATGCATAATTTTACTATCTATTATAGCATTGAAATAAGGAGGTAATAAATTCGACTCCAGCATGATCAATAAAATATAAGCGACAATTTTGCATGCAAATTTAGAGGTATTTTTTTTCGTCTTTATACGAGCGATTTCGCAGTCCCGAAGTTTGCGAAGCCGATGACTACCCGGCTAAATCCCTCAAGCCTCGATCAATCAATCAGAGATGCCCTCATCTGTGTAAAAATTCGCTGGTATAGCCGTTTTCCCAAAGTTGATCAATAATCCAGCTCGTTCACCTGTCACGTGGCCGATGTCTGAATCTCTGACCGCTTCAGTTATAAGGGAGGCAAAAGGGGTATAAGATTAGTTTCCGCGAGTAGGTGCGGGCATGTCTATACATAGTTGTTACATTAAAATTTGCGAAAAATATTTTGAAGAAGTCAAGTATTTGACGTGTCGTGTAATTAATTTTTATAATATACGAAGTTTTTCTTCGAGAAACAAAAACGAATTTGTCTGACTGATTGTGAGCGAATACGCAGTTATTTTTCAATCTCCACTGGGATTTTATACATTAAAATTGAAACAAAACAGTTTTAAAAATAAGTATTTAAGGAACGCGTCTAAAACAATCTGGTGATAAATAAATTCCTTTGCTTTTCAATGCCAAGGCAACCATTTTCAAACTGTAAAAGATTTATCCCCCAAAGTACACACCCATATACCTAAACAACAATTTAAATAAAAATGAAAGACTTTAGAATTCTATAGCCGGTCCGCACTTAATCATTCCCTTTTCCCATCGAACCTTTGCCAAACGAGCTCGATCTTAATACGATGCACGCGCGCGCTACTTCCGAAATATCGTTTTTCGCGCGCCATTTTTCATATAATATATACATGCGCGCCCGCGCGCGACGCATCCGTGGAATTTATTGCCGCGTGTTCCTCTCTCTCTTTCCGCCTTTGCTCTCTGGGGCGTAACGAGCTAACAAGAGAGATGAGCCGATGGACGAGAGAAAGAAGAGAAAAAGAAAAGCGTTTTATAGACCGGCGCTTTGTCTTCGCCTTTTCTCGCGCGATATTTCTTATATACGGATGAGATTGTTAAAGGAGTGATGGATTCTCGCGCTGGGATATCGAGAGACTGTTAAGTGCGGCGTTATAGCACAACAAATCGAGGTTTTGTAAAATTGAGGCGAGTAATGTTATGCTTCTTTTTAGTATAAGCTACAAATTTTTAGCATTAAGAAGTATAAATTTTTTTAAAATAAATAGGAATGTACGTAATTTAAATTTTCCCATAAATATATATAAATTCATGGTATATTTTTAGTATCCCAATATATTGTGCAATAATTTTTACTTAAACTCGATTCTATATACATATATAGATTTTAAAGTTTTACGGTGTTGTATAATATATAAATATATTATATTGCAAAATGTAATCATAACAAAAAGTATAACTTTAACATAACTTATATAGTTTGAATAGGCTTTGCACCATTTTTTGATATAATCAAACATTAAACATATTGACCAGGGGAATACTTTTTTTTAGTATATAACTTCTACGTGACCGGAAATCATAACGAAGATGGGAAAGTGGTCACGCGTAACATAAACACGTCTTTATTCGAACCCTATCAAGAGTCCAATTTTAATTTTTCAATAAATAATATTTTTTATTAATGATTCGTAAAACATAATAATCATTTCCGTGTAATCAGATACATACTGCCTGAAGTAAGAATCGCATTCTATAACGAGGAAACTTCGAAACAAGGAATTAATTATTACATAAAACCCCCAAGAAGCCAAGCTCACAAAAGAACACGACGCGTTACACGGGGGGCAGATAAAGCACAGGAATCTCGGGGTGCGCGCGTGCGCCGAGCGATATGGGCGAAATCCGGCCGCCCGCAGGCGGAACACAGTCAGCTATAATACTATATACCAGCACTGGCGTGGTAAAGTTGGCTCGTCGGCGTTATACCACGCGAAAGTTGTGCCGGTATAAAATAAGAGAAAACGAAACTCGGACTGTGGAGTGGAACAAAAAAAAAATGGGAGTGCAAACTTTTCGGATCGATGCTGTGGCAAAGTAGCTGGAAGCGCTTTCGATTGACATAATTTACAATTTCGTTAGGCGCTTCTGGCGGTGAAAAACGTTGGCGATGTACGAAAGTTATCGGGGACATCGTTCGGTTTCCCTCAGAACTATCGGTCGGAAATCGTTTGGTTGAATCGGGCATTTGTCTTGGGAAGTCGCGTTGGTAGGGTTGAGTACGTGGGACAATAGAAAAGGGGTTGTCTGATTTGTGGATGTCGGTATATAGACTGTAGTAGGGGAAAAGGAAAGATGTAAATGGAAATTTAATATGATTTTCAAAATTTGTGTTTTTTTTCTGCTCTTTAATTTTGCCGAAAAATATCTACAAGTTGGATGATAAGTTCTTTATAGAACAAACTTATTTGGGGTAATCGATTTTCAACTTGAAAATTCAAAATGGTATAATGCCTTTTTAAAATAATTTTTTCTTATAATACATCACAGTAAAAATAAAATTTGTGACAAAATTTCACAGTTTTACTGCCATACTGAAAATAAAAATTCATTTTTTGCTTTTACGTTACTATTATTGAATAAGTGAAATATTTCTGCTGAAGTCGTAAAAGCTCCATTAATTTTTGAAAAATAGTATAACTCATTTCTAAAATATATGAATAATATTTTTCATTCATTATACCTGCAGCATATGCGTATACAAGAAAATATAAAAATAATTTCTTCAAAGGTGACAAACATTATACTACAAAGATAGTTAGAATATTAGAAATTATATGTTAAAGCTTAAAATGACAAAATTTTCTACGTTAGATTTTCATTAGATAAAGTTAGTAAAATGGGTTTTCGAGGCTCGAAATATTTCGAGAAATATGTTAACACTTTAGTAATTTTCCAACTGTGAAGGAGTTCCTTACAAAATAAATTTATTGTAAAGACATAAGTTAATACAAGTTAATGGTTGCAGTATTGTAATTTCAAATGAAAATATTATTTATATCTTGCTTTTTTTCAATGTATATTGTTTATAAAAATTCAGTTTCTGCCACATTCCAAAAGTCGGTACTTTTCTTAAATCAACTTATCGAAGAAGAGCTGGATCCATATCAAATAGCATTCTTTTCTAATAATACTAACAAATCTGCAGTGTCTCAGTACGAATTTATGCTTCAAAACATTATTCAAAAGTTTCCAGTAATAACTATCGATTTTGGAATATTAGAATTTAAAAGTTATAGTGAATTTTTGAGTTCGACATTATTTAAAAATGCAAGGCACGTTTCATTGTATGTCATTATATACAACTATCAAACGAATACGAAGGATTCAATAATCAACGCCTTGCAAAGAGTTATAGATACATTTGTAAACTTATCATCAAAGCATCCCCAACCAAAATGTGTAATGATTTTATATGGGGATATCATACCTACAAAAATTATTGAAGAAATTTTGATCTATGCGTGGTCTATGAAGTTTTTAGATTTCTCTGTGATTGAGTTTAGCAGCAATGTTTTTGTGCATCAATTTAATCCTTTTTATCACGTATTTCATAATTTAAGTTTGTACGCAAAAAATATATTTCCTGACAAATTACGCGATGGAAATCAGTATGGTTTGAAAATTCCTATTTTTGATCGACCTCCTTATTTAAAATTTTTATTGGATGAAAATAAACGTTTGGTACAAATAACAGGTCTACATTATGCGTTAATGGAAATTGCAGTGAAAAATTTAAACTTTCAATATGAACCAGTTTTATTTACAGAAAACATTCATTTTTCATATAAGCTTAAGAAAATTTTTGCAATGCTAAGCGAAGGCGAACTCATTTTCGTGCCGATACCTTTCCCATCTGGAAATCGCGATAACTTACCTACTATTAATTTGGGTTTTCTTTATGATAATATTGTCGCAGTTGTCCCAATTTTATCAACGTCTATATTGATTCTTCCTTTATACGTTTTTATTTATATATTTATTATTCCATCAGCAGTTTTCTGTATTCTTGTTTTGATAAATTTATTTAATAATACATATACTACTATGAGATTCTTAATTATTTTTAAAATTCTTATTGGAGCAACGGCAGATGAAATTAAGAATATTCAAAATCGAGTAACGTTTTTGGTGATTGCTTTTGTATCTATTATGTACTCAGCAAATCTTTGTACAGATCTTATGAATATTAAAATAAGTCAAAACGAAATATTCTTTGATTCGTTTGAGGCTATAGACAAGTCAGAATTGAAGCTATACATTCATGAAAATGCTTATAATTTAACATTTGCTAACGATGATCAAGATTTACAAAAATTAAAACTCAAGACGAATAATATAACCATGATTGAGAATTGCTTCGAAAATCTGATAAAAAAGAGAAATTTGATATGTATTACGCCGATGAGTACAGCAGTGATGTACGCAGAATACTATCAAACTTCTGCCGGAAGATTAATTATGAAAATTGCTAAACCATTGTTTTACACGGGCAGTTGGGAATACGTTTTCGAAAAAAAGTCAGTGTATCTAAAAAAGTTTCATAATATTTTATTAAGACTTTACGAAGCTGGATTAAACATGGCGTCTGTTAATATTTTGTCTTTTAAACGTCATACAATTGACGATAGGAGAGAAAGTTCAGATACAAATGTATTCTGTATAGTACTTTTGTTCATTGAAACAATTGGTTTTTTTATTTCTTTTATCGCCTTTTTATGCGAATTAATCAGCAATTCGTCTAGAGTGAGAAAATTAATTACGAAATGAAAAGAGTATACCTATAGCTGAATGAAAATTTTCATATTAAAAAATTTCTTTTTTGATCAATGACACGCTCTAGTAGTTTCTATCTGTAGAAGTAATATTCTGATACAATTCCGAGTTGAAATCTAAATAATTTTTAAGAGCTTATTTAGGATTGCATTTGTGAATGAATGAAAGTTGAATAGAAGACATCCCGACTGAATTCGCTTGTGTATATTTATTATTAAAACTATCTTATTAAATGCACTTATACAAATCAATTTATCTTTCCTGTTTGTCACCTACACATGTGATGATTATGTACAACAAAAAGTTCAATAAATTATGTTAATTAGTTTGTATTGACTATACCTTATTAATAAATAAAAAATCATCATCAATATCAACATTATTAATAATTTTTAAGGGTAAGTATGAAATGCCTTTTTAATCAGACGCTATTATAGACGTCAATCTAATACAATAAAGGCAAAAGAGATTATCGAATGTCACTGTATGATCAGGATAAGATCCAATTTGATTTGTTGAACACTGTAAGATAAGGATATTGTCTTGCGTTCCCGAGGTAATTCGAGAGGTAGAGAGATTCTGGGTATTAGCGCGAGCAGCGAAATGTTAATGAGGGTCCTGGGTTTCAAGTAGATTGATTTTCAATTTTGTACATTTAAAAGTTACTTTATTACAAACGATAATTTATACTACCAACGATCACGTCAAATCATGTAACATGACTTTTCATGTATTATTTAACGAACGTGTCAAACATATGGAACGTGACTTTTCATTAAAAGAGCAGTTATTTTAAACATTTAATCAATGTTAAATATTCAAACACTTTGTCCACTCATGCGAACGTAAAATTTAACTGTCAATTGAACTTTTAATAAATCGTCCCATCACACTGAATACATCGACGCCATCAAAAGTCCTTTTAGACGTAAATCGCTTGGGCATGACGAGCTGTCTTGTTCCGAGCAGCCGGACTCTCCAACAATGTGTGTATCATCCAATATACGAGCTATGTAAATTAAATAGAAACTTTTACAGGATATCGGCTTATATATACCTTTACACCACCGTTGGAATTTTGATTCAGAGAAACTTCCATCGTCCACATTCCACAATTAGCGCGTCAAACTTCAACTGAATCAAATCACATCGATGTTCCGTCATTCGCGCGACTAAATCACGACAATTATTCTTTAAACTTACTTACACTATTCCCGATAATAATAAAGCGCTGATTTTCTTTCGTGCAATCCGCGATTTTTCAAACCCCATCGCTCTCCGCCTCTCTTTATTTGTAGAAATAACAACAACATTACAAATAACCGCGCTTCACATGCAAATCTCTCTCTTTTTCAAACCCTCTCGGGAGACGACTCCTCCCTTATATACAAGCCACGCGCACGATCTGAAACAAGGAATCCAATAATACCCTGCCGTGAATTATTCATCGTAATGGTGTGTTTCTGTGCACACGCGGCCCCGGATACACGCCTTTATTTTGCTAATGCGCCGCGCAGGAAAAATCTTCCGCCGCGCGATAATACCGATGTACCTACCTACGTGTACTTCGTTTATACATCCGACCGGCGAGTGTGAAAAGTGCGAAGGGAATTGCGTCGGTCACTTTGGTAATTAATATTTCGGGCGTGGGTTGAATAGCTAGAGCGCGAATGTGTTTGTACAGGCTAGCCTCGAGTTTTTTTTTGCAACCGTATTGGGGGAGGGTAGTGCAGTTTTTCTTTTTTTCATTGCCAGGGTCAGTTGCGAATCGACCGCGCAGCGTTTAGTATGAATAGCCCCGGATGGATTGTAAACGGTGGCGCGTTTTTGTTGGCTTTTTATCGGGAGAAGGCGGTGAGTTTTAATTTGCACACTCGGTGTACAGTTTATCGGCTATAGGTAAAATAATGTTTTTTTATAGAAAAATATAAAAAGTTAAAATTTTATGTCCAAAATAAAAATGGCAAGTAGATATTTACTATTTTTTCAATAAGTCTATTTTAAATAACATTTCTGAAAGAATAAAATTTTATATAGTTTGAAATGATTTTGATAACAACATTGAATCCACGTGGCATTGTTTATTCCTCGCCAATTTTCAATTTAATAAACATACACAAAGATCTATAATTTCTGCCAGTAGATCTATAAACTTCGCTCATTGAAATCATTTTATAGCAACCTTTCAAGTCCCAAAAATACCTTTCACCCTCTTCACCCAACTGCACCTAATAATATATATCTAAACGCAAACACAACTTCGCGCCGAGCAAAAAAAAAAACCCCAACAGATTCTCACCGACGCGCTCCACTTTGCTTTTTCTTTCTCCCGCCTCGCCGTCACCACCGTTTATCCAGCCAGTGATTACGCTCTCTCCTTATATACACTCCACGGAAACCGTGACCTTATACTTACTCTCGTCGCGTGATATCTCGCGCGCGCCGCTATGCCGTTTGTTATACACCGTGGGAAATTCCAGGCCAGCATATAGTCGGCGCGCATGTATGTTTTCGCAATGAAATAGCCAAGCGACGACTGTATATGTATAGGAGTCGTATATACATTCAAGGACTGATTGTCGCGGTTGCACTGCCCTTTTTGCGAGAGGCGAGGTTTGTTGTCGTTTTTTTTTCGAGATCTGGAGTAGGGGATATGGTTCTAACGAGGTATGCGAGGGTCGCCGGATGGGAGAGTGGAATGAGGTTGATTATTTGAAATTTCTTTAATCGAGGTGATTTTAAAGTATTGTAATAATACTGCTAAATTGTTGAACAAATATTGTTGTTATGTTGTTAGGTATATCGTTTTCTCGAAATAGTATGTACAATAAATGACTATAAATTGGTGAATTCATTCCAGTACGTATTATACATCGATCATAAAAGTATGTACGTATAATAATAGTTACGAGTAGAAAATAACGAAAAATATATAAATTAAGAATAAACAAACTTATAGGTGAAATTCTTTTTGTTTACTTTCGTTATGTCAACAACCAAGTCAAAATGATAAAATATCATTACATCGTTAACCAAACACGGTTAAAATCACTTTCGCTTCATTATCCTCTACACGCTATCGCCTACTCTATCTATCCCCTAAAAAGCTCGCGCCAAAATCCCTGCACGCAATAAATTATCAGCAGGAGAAAAGACTTCCTCTCTCTCTCATTCTCACTAAAAACTCAACACTTCATATACACCCCCTCGAGCAACAAAAATATAAGCTCGCGCACTTTCATAGCCTTAAACGTTGCAGCACAAAAACGCGCCCCGTCCTCGGGGCTCGCAAATGAACCTCTCGCTCGTAAATTTCCCTCTGCACCTCGCACTACTCGCGCTCCGGCTAATTAATAATCATTACGCGCAGGGAGCTTTCACGCAACGCCTTGTAATTCCCCGGGCCCCCGCTGCAACTACGGCATACGCAAAAACTCTCGAGTGGGCGCGCGTTTTTCAGAGGTTGCGCGCAAATTTACGATTTTGGCTAGTGCGAGCGAGCGCCGGATTTCCGCGTCACTGTATACGATATTGTATATAGGTATAGGGAGACGTGGCACAGTGGTAGCAGCTGGGTTAGGTGCGGCCGCATAAGCTGAATGTTGAGGAAGAATGTGCGCGCGTATGTTGGTCGATTATGTATAAGGAAACGGGGTGCTATGGTAATAATGGTTTGTTTATTGAATGGGGAACGAGCTTTATTTGCATTTATGCATCGGAGCTATCTGATGAATGTAGGCCAGAAATGTTGCGGATTTAAACGGGGACATTATGGGTTTCCGGAGTCATTTTTCTTCGTTGATTTTATCGCTAGATTTAAACGTCCTCAAGGTCACCGGAGTACACACACACGTGCAAATAATTTTCTCTTTATACTTACGTGCATATTTTCTCATGATTGTTTTTAGTTGTTAGCGATGTTTTTTCAAATTTTACGGTCTAACATTTTACCGTGACCTTTTTCATAAGGATATTTACAATAGTCATGCGAAATAACTGTTTCTATTATAGATGAGTTATTTTTGTAAGTTTTATGAAATCAAAGAAATAATAAAGTGGAATATTTATGATTAGATTCTTGAGAATTTATTTGACTCGAGTAGATTGATCGAATCTTTAAGGCTTCATTGTGAGGTTTATGGCAAATAAAAGGAGAACGTTTCAATTCTAAAGTTTTATTATGTGCACTTAAATATGGGTAATTAATTGCATTTCTATGAGTTGAAAGTCTTTTATTCGCGCGTGATTACGCGTAATTACTGTAAAATTGCAAAATCGGGCTATTTCCGCGTGTTTTTATGCGCTTTATTCAATCCTTTAACATTTTTATAAAATGGAACGTTGTAAAACGTATAAATGCTGTAGATTTTTAGTTTCTTCGTAATATAGGTATATAACATAAATTCTCCATAAAAGGGATAATTCGTAAAATAAGAAATTATTACGGTTGACACGAAAAATATTCGCTGTTTGTAGCTGTATACAATTAAAACCGATTGTCTAAATAGAAAAAGCAGTTCATCCGACGGGCGTCCGTCAAAATATTTCTCTAGCGAAACCCGAGAAAGTCGTCTCGAACTGTATGAATGAAATTAAAAATAAACTCCAGGCTGTTATCCTAGTCCCTATCCACTTCAGTCGGCTGACACTCGGCACGAAAACACAAGCGCGAAATTAAAAGTTCGTTCGTCCGTGCATCGCTTATCGTGCAGAATAGCAGCTTAATTTTTTCCAGCGACGCAATTTATATATAATTTGCATTTCGCTATCGTTGCAAAAATATCTAACGCCACGTTATCATCGATATTATACAATGTATATTATAAATAAGAAGGATATATTTCTATCTTTATACCTATGATGAACGATTTAGCAAAGAGAAGAGAGGGAGGGAGAGCTTCACGAGAGAACAGACGACGGTTACCGTGAGCTGACGTCTTCGAGGTGTTTTATAGTAGGAGGGGGCAGGAGACGCGGAAAGAGACACGCGCTGCGCGGACAGATGTATTGGGAGAAAAATTGAAACGGAAGAGAGCGGAGTGGGAAACAGTATATGAGAGAAATGAAGTGACGCGTGGCTGAAATTAAGCGGAAAATTTTTTCTCCGACGCTCGACCCCCCTGGAACTCGATAGTTAAGTATGTCAAATATTTTGGTCTTTCTTCTTGATGCTTTGAGTTTAAAAATGACGTGTAAAACTCTCTAGTCGTTCTAAAAAAAAGGCCGTCTTTTATTTCAGTATTGCTATGTATAAAAACGTCAAATTTTCGATGCAAATTTCGATTGATTATTAACAATATCTTCGACATAATTTACGAAAATCCTAAGCAGAATATATTAGATACTCTCTACTTAGCGCAGATTATCGATTATATCAACGAGCTGCCATTTATAAAGGGTATACGAACAGCGGCCGACCTTGACCCGAAACACCACCCCGAGAGCGCATGATGTATACACGCACTTTGCCATACAATTACCTCAAACAATACACGCATAGCCATGTCTCTTTTCCAAAAACTCGCCACAGCGGTAAAATTCACATCAATTTCCAGATGCACGTGGACGACTATACGTCCGGGTGACGTTTTTCCTTCCCAAAATAACGCGGGAGAGAAAATTGTTCTGCCCCCACTCCCTCTTTCTCTCTTGCACGCGTCGTTACAATGCCATCCCTTTGAGAGAGAGAGTGTAGGCAAGGCTAAATACACTCCGGTGTATCTTTTAAGGGAGTAAAAGTGGAAAAGCTTCGCATAAACACTCGCCGCGAGGAGGGTGAGGGTGGCGATCGTGTGTGTGTGTGAGAAGGAGAAAGAAGAATCCCGGGAAAAGTGTGCCGAGGCCCGGAGACTCTTTAATCTCGGTGCGAACGATTAAAGTGGATATGCCTTCCAAGTGGCGCGGCGGCGATATGTCGAGGGTGCTTTGCGTGCTGGATTTTTATAGTCGATTATGAGTGTTTGAGTATGCGATTCGTGATGACTATATAAAGTTGGTTATATCCGTACGCGTGATGTTATTAGTTTTTTTGAATAATTATGGATTGAAATGAAGTGGTTTTACGATGTTCGTCTCATTCTTTTTAAGCGCAGTTAAAAATAAGTTGAAGTGTATATTAGAAATATATAGTAGAGATGTTCTCTCGAGCATTCGAAAATGTTGGATATATTTATAGTGAATTTACTCGAAAAATATTATGTGTTAAACAATATATGAAAATATTTGTAAGAATCCTAATTATTTCACCTTGAATTTCTACAAGCTTGTTAAGGCTTGCCACCATCTAAGTATATAAACTTAGAAAAGCCAATAATCTCACTATTATACTTTATTTTTATACAATAAACATATGCGACTGTTCATTACTATCACATATAACCGACATTCTCATTAACAGGACTAATCCTTTCCTAAATTTACGATTATTCGGGCCCTTTTACATCGGCAGTAAAGAGCGTTTTATCTATAAGAGACATGAAACACTTACTTTTGAACGTTACGATGGAAATTCGTGTCAAACCTTTAAAGTAGATCCTATACGCCAAACTGTTGCTAAATTTACTTCAAAGCAAGAGTACTCTGTACACACGAGCGTAATGAATACTCGACTAATATCATTTCTGTGCGCCACTTCTTTTTTTATCTGTCGCGTCTCCTCTCTCCTCTTCTTTCACGGAACTCATTAAAATTAACTTTGATTTTCTGCAAAGTATCATATATACACACATACATGCCGGTCTACACATAAAATATGCAGCATATTAACTGTCCTTCCGAGTTTCTAAAAATACCGCAGCACATGTCCTACAATTAACAAGTGACCATTACGCTACTGCGTACGTACATGCATTTTTTACAACCGCCCGTCATGTTATTTCTGCTCCTCGCTCCGTGCACACACACACGCATATATACACACTTACGTATTATACCCATACGCACGTAGAGAGAAAAAAAAACGACCCTCGAAAAAAGCAGCAAAAAGCGTGATATCTAAACAACAACCCTCTCCACGCGTTCTCTACTTTTTTACACCTCCGCGCGCAAATCTTCTAGGAAAATTACCGCGGAAACTTTTGCTCTCAGTCTATGTCCACGTGTGTATACCTCTTTGAAGCTGACCTGCTGCTCCCCTTACGTTATGTATGTATAATATATATAGAAACAGGAGCGCGCACGCAGCATTACGAGCCATTGGCGCGTGATATCACGCACTTTCGCGCACACATGCACGCACGCATGTACGATCGATTCAGTCTTCCGAGAGTAAAAATAAACTAGTTGCATCAGCCTTCGGCGCTGCTAGCCCTTCGTCGACGAAGGTGTGATATGATGATAATGAAGAAGATGATACATCATAGGAGCGACTTATATATAGCGGGATTTTGAGAGATGCGGATGGATGGATTTTTCTGCGCAGTGCCGCGGGTGCAGTGATTGATAAAACGAATGGGAATCATATATGCGAGAGTATACAGTGTGTCAGGAGATTATACCTTGGCAACAGGCTTTCTTATCCTCTATATATAGTATGAATGAAATTAATCAAAGATATGTAGAAAATTTTGCGACCAAAATTATTTAACATTGCGATATAATGTTTACGTAGAAGTTTCTTTAAGGGATCATTGAAATCACGTATATTTCGTAAAAGAAGCTATCGCCCGGGCTTTCTATCTCGAGTTTCGTCCCGTTATACACCTCTAACATTGTCTCACGCTTTTTTTTTTACTAAAAGCCTTTTTTCCGTAAGAGCTTGATTCTCGGAAGTGCCATCCAAAAGAAGGCAAAGTCATTCTTGTACTTCCACTCTTCTCTTATTGTCTATTTCGAGTAATGCTACAACTTGTAGGCAAAGCATGCCGTCTTTTTCGCTTATATATATATATATATTATACGTAATATACGAACGTCAATTTTTTTATTTAGCCCCGAGTGATGAATCGCCGCGGGATAAACATAGCCATCAGCGCGCTATTCATCGGTCATAATACGCAAACAAAAAAGCAGACACACGCACTAGCGTGTACGAAATCAAGCGTGAAAGCCGATTCTAGATAAAAAGATATATATAGAAAGTCCAGCCAAATATTTTCCCCGGCTGTCCCGCTAACCGCCGCTCGATCGTTTGAGGTTGAATTCGCGGACGCGTTGATTATGCAGGAGGGTCTGGCAAACGTGTTGATAAATGTAAATTTCACGGAGGTGTCTCTGTTAATGTTGTGTTATATATAGTAATGATGATAATTTGACGGGTTGCCAAGAATGCGGAAAATTGGTGTCTTCGATTTATACTTCTATAGTACTTTATCGAGAAATACGCACGGGTGGAGAGAGAGAGAGAGATAGCGTCGACGGGCGATGCATTACTCACTTTCGCGTTACTGTGTAATTTATTCGTTATATATATTCGTTACAATCCAACAGATCGCGGCCGATGGGTACGGACAATTTTTTTCTCCCGTACTATATTAGCCGTCACGCGATACAGGAATTTTACGAGACATGGAAATCAGCATTAACAGCAGGGGAGGAGAGGAGATTGATAGAGGGGCGGATGTAGTGGTCTGCATAGCCCGCGACTCTATGAAGTATGATTTTTAAGCATAATGTTTAATGGAGCTGTATATATTATCATGAAACTGCTAATTAAGAGGGCTGTAATTTACAATACACGAGTTGATCTTTATGGAAGACTTTTAATTTGACATTGACTGTAAAGTTTGTAAAGGATTTCGATCTCGTAATATTTTGACGCTTTATTAAATTAACAGCTCCTACGAAATTATACCGGCGCATAATTCAATTTTTGTTATGTGAATTATGGAGCAGTAATCTTTCGTGTAATAAAACTTACTTTTTATTTACAGCCCTCCTAATTATTACTTATTTTATGCGCACGTGTACACGCAAAATAACATATTTCACTTGTCGAACGCGTGATTAATACAGCGGTGCGATTTCACGAGAGTATCATTTTACGCGTACTCGAGGTTTACGCGCGTGCGCGTTTATTTCCAGCATCACGAATCGACGAGCAAAAACACTGTACCGACGACACGCCCGCCTATTTATATAGTCGACTCGTCGAAACTGACGGTTTTCAAACGCGCGCGTTCGTAAATATCGTCTTCGACGGAATGAGGCGCTGATTGGCTGTGAGATTAACGAACAATGTTAGCTTGTCGCCTAAGAATACACACACGGGGAACAAAGCCTTTGTCAGGATACACACCTCGCTTTGTTTGAATTTTCGCATTGGTTGGTTCGGGTGGAAGTTTAAGTTATATAAACACCGGTTTATTCGTTGCAGCTGTTGCGCAGTCGCCCGGTTTTTCACCCATCTAGAATTAAATTAAATGAATGAATATACATATACCTAATTAATGACATTATTTTTGTGCTTGTAATTTCATATATACAATTAAATTCTACTGTACCACATTTCCAAGAATAAAGACATTTACTTATTATTATAAAAATAATATTTCCTTTACTCCTAACTATACAAGTTCCCACTTTATCCCCCTCCAAGACCATAAAAATTTCATTAATTTTCGAGACCGCGGGGTAGAACAACGTTCACATCATTCCCCCTCGACGTAAATTAAATAAAATGAATTTAATTCTTACTGGCCCGTTATACCGTCGCACGCTACCCACGTTGCCTTTCTCGACGACGCGACGTGAAACGACTCTCGCTCGTATAATCGCTGATATTTTGCTCTCGAACTTCGCAATGAAATTTAACGACCACACACCGGAGCTGACGTTGTCCTCCTGCTGCGACTTTTACGTTGTGTCCTATTAGCGACGGCCATCGATCATGTGAAAGGTGGGCGCGCGTATGAACTTTATTATTTTTCCTAATAGTGGGAGTGTAGGCGAAAGATGCCCTGGTGCAAATCCAAAATATTTTATAGCTAATAACTAACCATTTATATTAGACACTTGCTATGAAATGGGAATTTCTCTTGTGCAGTTTCTAGCTCTCGATGAAATGCTTTTTCTTCCATTATTCGGTCATTTAATAGATTGAAAAATAGAATGAGTTAGAGAGACATAATCAGGTGGAGAAATAAAAGTTTTGCTGAATTATTCATATAGAAGAAGTACAACAAATGAGTTTTT
>UXGD01001881.1:0-30387 GCA_900474315.1 Torymus auratus
ATATTCCTTAATAGTTAAGAAATTCAAATCTTCTACGCTTTCAAAGAAATGGTTTCTTAACTATTAAGGAATATGATGTAACTGTAAACGAATATTCGTTTGTCCGTATCCAAACGTCCATTTCTTTATAGTAAATGACATTCCTTTAATATAAAGATTTTCTTCTCTCTGTGTAGTTCGCAAAATGTGTCATTCCCTCACGAGTCGAGTTTGTCGACAAAATAAATGAGTACCATTTAACTTTGCCATTACAGAGACTGCTATACTTCTCAAGTACTAGTATTTTATAATAATACTAGAAATGCGAAATTTTCTCTCTTTTTGTTTTCAGGTTTAAGGAGCCCTTTTTTTCTTGAGTGCATGAAATACGACAAGGCGAAATCTCTGAAAACGCATATAGCCTGAGAAAAATGCAATAATCGTCTCCAGTATCACTGTCTACACTTAGACATAATGTACATGACCCTCAGCGTTATCAAACCACGTTAATGACCTAAGGAAAAAGTACTGGTGTGTCCACTGTAAATACCAGACTTGCAGGAAGTACAATATAAAAAAAACACATCAGATGCATGTATACTCAATCTCAAAAGTGAATCATGTGCTCCAAGTCCGGCAAAATCTGCAAGTACATTAATTACATGCAGCGTCACCAGGAGTACATTCAAAAAATATTCTTATGTACCTGTCTGCGTACAGCTGTGAGAGCCGTACAAGATACACTGAAAGCACTAATGTATAGAGTTCTTTTGTCGAAGCATCAAATAGGTTATGATTTGACATACACGTACCGTTGTCAGAGCTGTACAAATACAGTTCCCGCATCTGACCAATAGTACCGTTACATTACACAAATAAATAGCTGCTTCAGCCGTCTGTAAAGGTAAATGATCAGTATAAATAGTGCTAATACAGCATATCGAAAGTATGGTTCCAACATCCTATAATTTTTTTCAGTGTAGTTACATTGTTATTAAATTTCAGTTGCATACCTATCATTCAGTATCATTGAATTTTAATTATATTTATATTAAGTATTTATTATTATGTATATTAAACTTAATGAATTTCTATACGAAATTATTTTTAGTTACGTTGTTTTTAAATTTCACTTATAATCTTAATCTCCATTTAGATTATTTTGAAATATCACTTGCATACGTAACTTAAAAGTGTATTAATTTGATTAAAAACTGTTATATACTTGTATATTGATTCGTTTTCTGTTATCCGTATTCAATTGGCGTAAACTCATCGGTCGGTGAGCATGAGAGGATTAGGATTTAGGTAAAGGTGATTAAAAAATGCGTAACGAAAATTAATTAAATTTAAAATAACATTTCTAAATGCGGTAGAGCACGAATTAAATAGAAGTAAGGTTATATAAAAATAATATTAAATAAATGAAAAGAATGTCGCGTTACGTAGTCGCGTCGTTTCGCGCGATACTCTCCAGATCACTCCTGGCCTGAGCAGCGTGAACTGACGCACTTGTCAAGAGTCAGGGTACTCTATGCCTATTATAGCGACGGAGTCGCTATTGGCGAGGAGGCGAGAGCTTGGCGGGACCAGGAGGTCCGTCTGCGGCAGAGCGCGAAGGGCAAGTACTGCTCCGAAAAATCGGAGTTGAGCAGAATACCTAAGAGTCAGTACTGATATCGACTAAATTTCTTGAAGTAGACAAATACATCTTACACCGAGGTTCACAGACTAATATTTTTATTTTAAATAAATATCATAAATATCAAAGACTTACAAGGTAGCTTTTACTGTCAGTGTTACGAAACAAAAAATAACAGCCAAGCATCTTTCAATTATCAAATTATTACAGTACACAAAATATATGAAATTCAAAAACTTGTATTTATTTATACTATGGCTTCATGTACTGTACTATTCATAGAACATACGGCTTCTCTGAAATATTTGGCACCCCTCGCCATATGCCAATCATTAATAATTATATCATTCTCAATAGTTGGATTTGTTGAAGTTTTCACTATAGAAACCACCTTGAATTAATAACCCATCATTGCCACACAGCTTGGAAAATTATTGGCTTTTTTCAGTATTTCAATGTTCATTTTAAATAATCTTTTCATTAGTGCATGAGTATAAATATGTAACACCTTAAGAGGCAGCACTGATATCGACTAAATTTCGTGAAGTAGACATCAAATGCTTCATAAAATAAGGCTCAGATATTTTAATAAATATTATAAATATCAGAGACTTGCAAGGGTATTAAATCTAGTCACACTATTGCTCCCACGCTCCGTGATAAATTATATCAGTTTCTTATTTTTAGAAGTCCTTGCAGAAATTAATTTCTTAACGATTACAAATCAATCTAGAAATCTCCATCGGAAATCTGAGATGCTTAAATGAGCTTATACATCACATTGTAAAACCCCGAAAAATTACCATATTTTGTAACTATACTTGTAACTTTACCAAATTTCTTTTTTCACTGTGCATACAACAAAAATACAACGTAAACATCATCTCTCCAACCTCACCATCCCAAAAACTTCATCATCGCTCTAACCACCTCCAATATTAGCCACCTTCACACATCTATATTTTCAGCGTCGTCGCCCCGCCAGCAAAACCCTATAATCGAATGAGCGCTCGCTGGATAATTAGACGCGCGGGCGCGCCGTCAAATTAGCTTTGCGCGCGCCGCTGCCGAGCTTTGAGCGTTATGCAGCTGCATCGCGCGCAGGCAACGCTGGCCCTGAAAAGCGAGCGCACGGGTTTTAAAAAAAATTTTTTTTTTTATTCAATAAGGGGGAGTATAAAGAGCCGAGCCGCCAGTTTCTTAATCGAGTTTCGACGTTGCGCTTTAAAGCGGAGATCTTATAAAACCCGTTTTCCTCGGATAGCGAAAATGTAGAATACAGTAGGGAGCATTTTTGTTGGGCTATTGAATTATAGCTGCTTAGTTTCACGATTTCGCTGAGGTGTGTGTATATTATACCTAATTGAAAACGGAGGCGTAATTGAATAGATGTTTTTCCCACTTAGCGCTAGGGCCGTCATAAAGTAAGCTTCTTACGACGTCATCACCGCCCTTATTCTTGCCCGGACAGGCACATATAGACACACATTCCTAATTCGCTTTTAAATATTCATGAAATTACGAAAAAATATTATCGAAAGCACGTCCCCTACTCGGCGACGCGCTCGCGCTTAATGGAAAAGTAACGACTTTTCGCAAAGAGAGAGAGGGGGGGGGGAGAGCGAATCAATTACTTTTCCATTAATGTCGACCTGTACGAGCAGTGCCCGCAGCTTTCCCGCCAGATAACTCTCTTTCTCGTTATAATATATTCTTGAAATTCACGAACGTTCGATAAAGATTGCGCTCGTGCGTGTTCGATAGAGAACCTGTTTACTCTCGGAACGTCTTTATCGAGAGGGACGACGCCAAAGGTCGGGATTTATCCGTTTATTAGTCAGTTTATTGCTTCCGATGATTCGCTGTCGGCGCTCTCATCTCTTCTTCGTTCGTACAGTTTTCTTTGCGCGCGCACGTGCGCGGAAAATTTCATTACTACTTTTATGGGGAGAGGATTCGCGAATTCCCTTTGACGCGCGACGTAATAGGTATTCTTTCCATTTTCTCTTCACTGTTGTCGTTTTATTAAATTTCGCGTACCACTGTGTACTTACGCGCTGGGATGAAATTCATTTCGTTAGTATAGAATAGGAATTCGGATTCGCGAAGGGTGTATGGGTATGTTTGTGGGGGTTAATTAATTTATCAACGCATATTTGGATGAAGTTCGTTATTATTTCGAATAATAATTTTGTATTATATATCTGGCGTGTATTTCCCTTATATTAAGGTTGTCCTTAATGAATATTGATGCACGTAATCAGGTTTGTTATTTAAGTATTATATGTTATAATGGAAAATTAGTTTGCATTATGAGTATTAGTACCCGCGTATCGAATTTCGTATAGACAATAATTTCATATTACTACATGTGTAATAATTTAGAAATTCATTACAAATATATTTCTAATTACAAAGTAATATTCAAATGGTTGCATTAAGTTCGCAAAGGTGCGCTGAAAAACAAATTATGTATTTTCAAATAAATATTTATTGTCATACTACTATATAAATATTTCCTTTAATCAAAATTTAATAAAAAATTTGATAAATATTTTTCATATTAAATAAATATTATTTGAATTTAAATAAATATTTATCTAATAGTATGACAATAAATATTTATTTGAAAGTAGAAATTTTTTTTTTCAGTGTGACTATATACCGTGAAATTAAAATGGAAAATAATTAAAAAAAAAAGTTCAAACCTCAACATACTGTGTAATCTCAGTACAACAGCGTATAGCTCAGCTTTCCATCCATAAACTTTCTCTCCCGTTATCCGCCAATATTTCACCACTAGTCCATACCCATCTCCACCCCATCAGCACTCGCGCATCGCGCGCAATTTACCCGGCTACATCCAAATATTTCACTCTTCGCTCTCTCTCGCTCCCTCTCTTCCACTGTCATTCCTCTGGTCCCTCGATTTATTAACCTACCAACCCTTCGCTCTCCCCCCTTCATCTCGCCCAGATCGTCAATCATTCGCGCGCTCGTGCCGAAAACTCTTCGCGCGTTGTTCGTTTCGATTGTGTATATTATACATATATGTATATATGTCCACGTATAGGTGTGTATGTGAAGGGTAGTGAAATTGGCACGAGACAATGCCAGGGACTAATCGGCCTGGTAAGAGGCCATTTGCCAATATATACTGACACTTTGATGTGGGTAATAAGCGTGAAATGCGATATAGCGCGGAGAGGGTGGGTGGAGGAGTATAACACGCGCGGCCAAGGGTGAAATACGATTTCGGGTGAAGTAGTGGAATTATATGAGCTTTTTGGGGATGGTTTCGGATGTAATTCTGGCGAGATGGAATTTAATAAGTTTCTGCGAAGTTTACGGGAGAATAGTAAATATTTTATAGAGATGTGTACACGTGTGCGGAAGTATATAAAAACTAACATTTTTGGTGCTGGTTTTACTCGCAGACATATACGTCAAACTTGATAGTTTTTAAAGAGCAAAAAATAGAAACATAAAACAGTAGCTGAGAAACAAACCGTTTTACATCCCGAAAACCCGAAACTTTTACCGTTCAAGTGTCAAACAGCGCGAACAATAAACTCTCGGGGACCGCGCCATGTTCCTTCGACACTTGAGAGGGGGAGAGCGTTTCGCGCGTTATCTTTTAAAAGCCATTTGGAAAATTGGGCCGTAAATTTTCGACACGCGGCAAGTTTTTACATAAAATCTTGATGTTGCTCGCACGCGCCTGCGCGTATAGAGAGCGGTAAATCCAGTTTGAAAGTTTAATGGACGGGCACAAACGAAATTTAAAAAAAATTATAAGACCAAAGTAGTAAGTGCGTGCGTGTATATATAAATAAATCAAAAGCGTTAAATAAATTGAGAGATGTTGACAAAGCAGAGTGGGACGAATTGCGTCTATGTTACGCGGCGAACCTCGGTCGGAATGGACAAAAGAGGAATTAAACTGTCGCGCGATATTTATATTGATGGGGCGATGGGGCTTTTGAGGCTAATGAAGAGTGATTATGCGCGATAAAAATGAATAAGAATTTTAGCGACCTTTAAACTTTCGCCTCCCATTATTTTCAATTTCATATACGCTAAAAGCGCGCCGTCTAATGCGGAAGCTATTTTTATTGAAATAATAGGATAGTACGTTCTTTTTCCGTAATTTATTGCACTTTCAATATAGGTTAATCACATTATTGAAGTTTATTACTATAATTTAGCAGTGCCTTTTTAAAAATCCCCATTTAATATCGTTTTCGGAAAAGTTTATTTAAAAATGTACAACCGAACGAATATACACTATAACAATTTTCTTAAACATTTTTCATCAACATGCACAAACATTCTCAACCAACTTCTTATCTCTTTGCCATTCGATCCACCAACCCAGAGCCGACGACTCACTCAAACTCTCTCTATCTACACTCTCGAGGCAACAAATTCGCCCTCGCGAATCTCCTCCCCCGAAATCCCGGTAATTTCGCACTTTGAAAAATCACAGCAGTCGTGACCTCCCCTTCCTCCGCAGCTACTTCATCGGAAATCGAAACGTTCCCTCGAATATTGCGAACACGTAACTCTCTCTGTCTCTCTCCGCCCTCTTCTTCGAGTCTACTATTTTCCGGTCGATGTCGCGCGCGTCAGAGAAATTTTCTTCGGCTCCGTCGAGCGCGCACGAGCCCAAGGGCTTTTGGTTTTTGCGAGAGAAAGAGGAGAGTTTTATTAGGTCCGTTTGGCGTGTGGGTGGCTCGGGATGCGCGGGGGAGGCGAATTGAAAGACGATGGGTTTATTTGGTGGTCAGAGTTAAGTGTGCGCAGAATTCGAGGAAGAAGGTCTGAGGATTTGTTACGACATCTTGAGAAATTTTCAGGGATGTGTGGTTATTAGACTGTTTGCGATTGATTATTGTTTGATACTTTGGTAAAAATTATTGTAAAAGAGCAAATTTTTATGCACACTTTGCAAACACTTTTTCTTTAATAAAATCTATTTTATTTATAGAAATTATTTTTTTTAATAATGATACTTATTACAATATAACACAAGAATATAAAATAAAGAATTAAAAAATATATAATTATTTAAAAAATTGCTACAATACTCTGTGGCTCTTAAAAATAGTTAATTTTCGATGAAAACGCTCTCATATAATACTTTACAACAAAGTTTGATTATTACAAAATTTTTAATACTCGTAACAATTGATCTTAGAAATTATTGTATGTATAATTTTTCGGAGATAAACCAAATTACAGTTATTTGTATACTGAAGAATTATTTTGCTATTCTTGAAAACTGATAATAATGTCAATTTTATTCTTTTCATATTTATTTGAAGCATTATTTCTATTATACATTCAATATTATATCCGATTGATTTTCAATTGAACTCAATTTTCTTTCTTATACACGCAGGAACTCTTATACTACAACAACCCATTAAACCAAATACTTTTATCCCTATTAAGATACAATTGAAGAGATATATATCGATGAACAAATTGATTCGTCTGCTTAGAAATTAAAACATTTATTAGACTCTCGATCTAATTCGAAGATACCGCGAGCGTGTACGACCCGATCGTTCGACGTTCTCCTCTCTCTCTTTCCCAAGAAGTCGGATGAGCAAAGTCTTAGAGGTTCGAGAGTTTATTTAATTCGCTGCTCTCTCCCTCTCGATGCCCCGAGGAATATCAGAAGCCGGGGGAATGAAAAAGACTATCGTGGCACGGAATCGAATTGGAATAAGAAAAAAGGCGATCGCAAAAAGCGTTGGGTTATATATTAAAAATGTCGGGGTAGATTAGACTAATAGATAAGGGAATTTATAATATAATTTTTTTCGAAGAATATCCATTCTCGTAATATATAATATTTTTACAATTTAAAAATCTCAATATTTTAATGGGTTGCGTGCAATTTTACGTTATACTTTCCAACGGTAAATATACGTTGTATATACCTCAAAGTATGTAATTTTGAAAAGTGGAATATCTTGTTCAATATTAAAGATATTAAAAAGTGCTGTGAAGCAGTTTGTAAATTTGCACAGTGCCAACATTTTCATAAAATACCGCTACGCTATTTTTGCCCTTTACATTTACATTCAAAACCCGTACATTCATCAGTTAGATACGCGAAAAAATCACACGAAACTCCCTATCTCCGATCCCAAATATTTTTCAATATAAAAGATTACACTCGAAAAAATACACGAGAATAGTAAAAATCGCAACAACCTTATACCTATCGCGCGTGCGCGTACATGTAGACATTCACAGACGAACTATACAAAAAAACACGCTGATTCAGACTGTTGTTTTTTTTCTCTCCACACACTCGCACACTTCTATACTACATCCCCTGACAAGTGAACATTCATGTCGCAGAAAAAAATCCCTCCCATTATGTAGCTCCCCCTTCTCTCTACTCCCGTACAAGCGTACTCCGCACACACATACTCGTCCCGCCGCAAATCTCGTTCTCGGAAAGAACGCTTACACAGTTTCTCCCCTTGTCAATATATACACCCGTGCACAAGTATATATATACGTAAATAAGCTCCGTATAATACACATATGTGTGCGCGCGAAATCTCATCGAGCAGGGGTATATACGCGAGCGAAAAATCTAGGCTAACTCGTGTTTCTTTTTCCAGAGCCAAATCCGATAATCGTCCGAGCAGTGGCACCAGCAGCAACGGGAACAGCAGTGGCAGTCGACTCTCTTTCGAGAAAAACAGCTGCGACACGCGGGAGTTGAAGATCGAGAGAAAGAAAAAGTGCCAGTTTTATGAAAAAAATAAGAGAGAAACCATGGTGCGACATGGGCGAAATCGAATCACGTATCGAGAGGCGCGATTGCGCTGATTGAAGGGAAAAATCACAGGCGAAGGAAGAAAAATGCGAGGGCAAAGGCGAACGATTCGTTAAAGGACTACTTAAATCATCGACGAAAGATTGTCTGATCCGCGGGGGTGGCAGAGACAGAGAACGATAGAGAGAACGGAAAATAATGAGAAGAGCGACGTGCGACTCGGTCCGCCCCCGCGCGCAGAAACAAGAAGAAGAATGACGAGTCGTCGTGATAACGCCGGGGCGAGATGATACGAGGGCCGAGCGAAGACGACGACTGACGAGGTGAGAGAAGAGATGGACTGGTTGCCGGGCGCCGGGCTCAGGTAGCCGAGACTCACCCTCAAGTATTTTGCTATAACGAAGAAGAAATATATAGAAATAGAAAGATATATATAGTTGGCCGAGAAAAACAATCACGGACCACGAGTGCATATGTACACACTCATACTCATCCGTACAGAAGTAGCAAGCAATAGACAAGAGGCAGACGAGAGCGACGACTGTATACAATAAATCAATAAAAGCGGAGTCGCAATATCAATAAACAAACAAACAAATAAATAAACGAGGACCTGTGAACATATCCGTAAGGACTATAGAGTAGAGCAGCAGGAGAACAATAATACTTATAACCAAGAGTCATATTGAGAATCAAAAGAGTGCATCAGGCATCGTGGAAAGACTGATTAAAAAAGCGTGCGCGTATTACAGTTTCGAGAGGCCAACGGACGCGCACGCGACATATCAAGGTAAATCGACCACTAAGTACTACGTAGAAGATACACAAAAATACATACCAAAGAAGACGACGGCTGATGATTGTGTGAATTCAGTGTGACCAGTGCGTGAATTAGAAAAATATGTGATACCAGTTGCCTGTTTTCCGCGGTATACGAGTATATATTGCGTATATATATAGGGCCTGATTTTCCTTCTCCCCCCTTTGAGGTGTTTCTGAAGGGGGCGGAAGAGGTGGGTCCACAGGTGACACAAGGCGCCGTCTCGTGCTCGCGACCAAGAGAGGACAAGAGAGATGGGTTGCGGACAGAGCAAGATCGGTAACCTCTACCCGAAGAACAAGAAGAACAAGAACGGATCGAAGAGGAACGGCTTTTCGATACGTGAGTACTTAGCAGTAATTTTGGTTTATTGTTATTTTACATATGTAGGGGGTTGACTAAATGTGAGGAAGGTAGATTTATATTTGAGGTTATAACTTTTTTTTTATGAAAAATTAATTATCTCTTGGTAGATTTTAAGTATTCGATGCTAAAAATATAAACTCGTAATCCCAGGAGGATTAAATATAAATTCATCAATTAAATACTATTTTAACAGTAGTTTTAGGGATAATTCCAAATGTACTCGATGAAAGTCCTTCGAAATTGGCAAAAAAAATTATATTTTTTTTTTGTAAAATATGTTATTGTATTACAATCTGTATTTTATTTAAAGGGAAAAAAATATTTTCTTAAGTGGTCTCTACCCTTAAACTAATTAAAACTAAATCATAGTGAAAAATAGTGTCCATAACCGCAAAAACAAAATAGTACACGCGAAGCGCGTTTGTATTTTTGCTAGTTAATTTAAATATTTCATAATTCCAAACTTTGTGGGTTTTATTTGGATCAATCAGTTTGTTTTTTTTTTTTTTTTTTTTATTTTAACATAAATATTTCGATGCTATTTTGATTTATTTATATTTTTTTTATTAATCAATTTTCATTTTTAAAAATTCAAACCTCTCAATCTCAAACAATTCATTAAGCAAATCTTGGCGTCTATTCTATATAGACCAATCAAAATCAAGCCTTGAGATGCTTCAACATGGCCGCTCATCACTTTTTAAGAAGGGAACGACGATAAAAGATTCACATTCCTAACGAGGCGCAAACCATTTTTATCTTTTTCCGAATATTAAAATTTATTCATATATCTATACGCCAGCCATTAAATTTTTATCCGACGAATCGACAATATTCGTTTCGCGAACGGATTGTCCATGCATTCGAACCGTTTACTAAATAGGGTTTATTTTATTTTCACAATTGCTTAAAATGCAATCTCGTTTTATACCTTTGCGTGCATAACCTTCAGTTGCATAAAAAGTAGTGATGCGATCGATTGAAACGATGAAAAAAAATAAAACGATAAAAATGAATTTTCACGAATTGCCGTATCATCCGCATCAAGTGATTTCGTCGAAAAGCATTTTAACAGAGATTTTGCATTTCAAAATCGATGCAGAAATGCTACCGGCAAAATAGTGTTTTCAAAATTCAATAGACAATCGTATAATTGATACATCATATATCTTACAAGCACTCTTTGTATCTGCGCAACCCTCTCAAAAGCGAAATAATCAAGTCATGTACCAGCTGGAATTCGAATAAACGCGAGTTAAGAGACACTAGCATACCTGAATTTCCCAACCTAACTCGCATTTGTCGTCTAATTAGCAAATCATCGACCGACGATAATTAAGCGCGCGCATATGGGCACGCGTAGCAGCCTCGGCTAATCCGATTTAGACGCGACCGCCGTTGCATTTCGATTATCTTAATAACAATTAGCGGGCCAAAGTGCCGCAATCACTATGCAAGTGGCTGGAATGTTTTACAATCAACGAATTGGCTCTATAGTCCGTTAGATTCCGTAGCGTTAGATTGTTTATAGTGTATTTAGCGATGTGAGATTGTATCGATTTGACACTTGAATTCGGAAAGAATAGATTTTAGTAATGGTTAAAAAGATGGTGGGTAATATATTTTAAAAGGAAATTCCGAAAGTCTGCATTTTCGTAATTAAAATTCGTATTTTCGAGTGCGGTCTTTATTTTGTATACGTAATACCGGGTATTCGAGCTTTTCAACGAATTTCAACAGATGAGCATTAAAAGCTTTCGAAATTAAGGCACTTTTACGTGAGTTTCAATTTTCGCTTTTCTGTGTAATTTTGGCTTGGCATGGGATTTTACTGAAAATCCTATAAAGCTTTTAACAAAAAAGCATCAGGAAAAAATTTGTTTTCGAAATAAGCAATACAGTACGTACATATATATACAGAAATGAACGTAATACTAGTTCATAAACTAGGTCGAATATTATTAAATTTAAAATTGATTTTAATCAAATAAGTACAACCTTTCCGTCTTTTTGAAATAACTTATATCGACGCTCTCCTAAAATATATGACTAAGAAAATACATTTTTTTTATACCAAACATAAATATCGCCACATCTTTTTAGATATTCTCCTCGCAAATCTTCAAAACCAAACCCCTTCCTTAAACTTCTAAGACACCACCAACTCAACCCTGAAAGCCCGAAATCCCCTTTCCACTGAGAACCTCCACGAAAACTAAAAAAAAGGTATCTCCCTCTTCATAATCCCTTCCTTCCTCCTCTTCCTCCCACCCAAACTTCTCTATCTAGCAAAAAGCCTCCCTCTTTCTCTTACACACACACCCTGCACATATACTCGCAAAAACTCTCCACTGCAGAGAGCTAAGCCGTGGTGGCCGCTGGCTTTTCGTCGAGTCAAAGGCTACGGCGGCCTCTCGTCCAGCTCTCTCCCGTGGTTGCGACAAAGAGAGCAGCGCGTGTCCGATTCAATTTCGCGCAGTTTAGCGTACAGTCCTGCAGGCAGCACGGCAGCAGCATTTTATATATATCCCCCTTTGCACGCGCGCCGTAATTCCTCACGATAATTGCAGCTGTTGCTGCACGCGTGGGCGCTGAAACTCGCTACTTTTATTTCCTCGCCTCCTTTGGGACGCTTTAGCAGTAGCGCACAGTCCTTTTCGCAGTCGACGCGCCTGTTTTTAATCAAGCGAAGAGGCGAGTTCTCAACTAAAGTATATATGTACGAAATTGAAGTTTTTGCTGTGTTTTTGTTGCATGTACTGGTCGAGTCTCGGGGGATAGGTGGGGAAGGACGATCGTACTGTTGGAAAGTTCGAAAAATTTTCCAGCTGGGAGGTGTATACTTGTATAATCTGACTTGCTAAATGTTTAACTACATTGTAGTGTAGAAAGTTGCTGCTGCTGCTGCTGGTAGTGATGGGGCTCTTGATTGCCAGAACTCTTTGTTTCTAACGCGATGTATAAGGCTCGTTAAGAAGTAGGACCGAAGTTGAGGCAACTACTTGTCCTTTTTATTTTCCTTGCAATTTTTTTTACTCTAAACTTAGCTTTAATTTGAAATTTTGTCTTTTAGGTAGCTTTTATTCGAGTTTAATGAAGCTTTTTCGTTTGATGGGTTTGAGATTAAATTGAGTTAAACTATTTAAAAACGCATCTTAACTGGGCCTGGATGGAGAGAAGATTTATGTTGCCTAAAAATGAAGACCAGTACCGGTAATTAGTTCTCATAGAACTTTTTCCTCGCGATATCGGTTATATCGGTTAAATTTGATTTAATTATTTAGTTTTAAATAGTCAAGAATAAAAATTCACTTAAAAAATTCAGATGTAGCGAAAGTAGCAAATTTTCGCGCCTTTTCCTCATGCAGACAAATTAAAATCAATCTTTAAATGCTTCACAACATCCGGTCATGGTTCTTTTTAAGAATAGAAAATGCTTTTTCTTTTATTTTCAACTTGAGAGCTTTATCAAAGTACACTAGACAAACTTGGTTCAATATTGTTTAGAATAAAATTCTTAACAGATCGCAGGACTCAAATATTATAAAATATATTTTCAATAATGAAACATCTTCAAAAGTATAGAAAACTTAAAAAGTGGGCTCTTTTTTGGAAAACTTTAGTAATTAATTTAGATATATTTTTCAGTCCTCAGTTCCGCGATCTATTACGAATTCTTTTCTCAAAAAGATAAGCCTAATAAAATAAAAATCAAATAAAATTTGAAGTTTAAAACTCGGAATGCTTCAAAAATTTTTACCCGACTTTCAGTTTTCATCACATAAACTATTTATGAGGTGTATTTTTATAAACTTATTAAATAGAAAGCAATAAATAATGTTGGATAATTAATTATTGATATCGTAATACTAACTTACGACTTGGATCGTATAGCCAATACAACGTTAATCTTAAATATGCGTTATTTTATTGAAAAATTATGGCTCTTTTATTGACTATAACTCTGCAAGTATTTATGTTACGAATCCTGTTATAGAAATAAGCAAAATAAAGTTTTAATTTAAGTTTCGTGGCATTGCATTGCATGAAAAAAATTAATTACTCCGGAAATTATATAAGTAATATAACTAAGATAGCGGGCGGGGATCGCTAATAATTTCCCTTTTTTACGATTTTATAGGGATATTTTTCAAAATGAACAATGACAAAATGGCTATGATGTAAGCAGGCGCGAAATTGGCATTATTTTCAATCGCATTTAAAGTTAAGAACAAAAAGAGAATGACATTCTTTTATTTAGCTAATGAAATTAGAGAAAATGTTTTCTTATGCAAGTTAAAATGTTTGTCTTACTTATTTAATTTAATACTTACTTAACTTAACAGAAAAAAATTTTAATTTTTAGAACAACTAAGTAATTATGAAAACTCAATTTTTTTGTAATTTGATAATGCAACCTCCAACAGACTTCATTTTAAAGATTTCAAAACATCCTCTTCTGCATCCTCCGCAAAATTACCCAACATCACACTACGGATACCCCATTAACCCAAGATTTTCAACTAACCCTGACAGCCGCATTAAAAACCATTGATCGATGACTCCCTATAAATCACTCTTATCGACGACGACGTCGTCGTCGCAGAAATAGCATATCTCTTACACACCAATCTACGATAGCCATAAATTTCCGATATATACCTACGCACAATACTCTCGTACAATCGTGGAAATCTAAAGCAAGACCGCGTGTGCGTCCCTATATACATTTCTCATTCGCTCGCCTACCTTGCATCCTTTACACTCACATCGCAGAAAAACAACCAGCGCGCTCGCGCGATAACAAAACCAGGTGTAATAAACAAATAAATTTCGCGCGTGCGCTCCATATATAGTGATTCATATTATATACCAAGAGCATTGGACACATCGCCGTGTAATCGCGAAAGATCGCGGCGTATTTATCGGAGAATCTCGATGACGTTGGTGTACACAGAGAGAGAGAGATATAATACAGATACATTGCATACGCAATACGCGCGTCTGTCGTGTTCTCGTGCACGTAGCTATTCTTCATCTCTTTCCTATACTGCTTTTTCGGCGCTGCGCGCTAAAATATATAACAAGACTTTGTTTTTGTTGTCGACAGCGCTGCTGGGGCTTTCGTTCGATCTTGATCTTAATTATCGAATGCGTCATTCCTAGAGTGACTAGCGCAGTGACTAGCACAGGGTGAGCACGTCGCGAGATTTTTTTTTTCTAGGTCAAACGCGTGCTTTTCGGATTGATTTTCGGCAATAGTAGTATAGGGAGGTTGGCCTGTCACGCGAATCAATTTATCATTCCAAGTTATTGCGCAACTCCGCCGATCGATCGATAAGCCCGGCGGCAGCGTCTGTTTCGGGGATATTCACTCGCATTAGGAACCGGGGCAATAACGCTCCATTGGTTATATATCGAGCGTTTATTGTTATGGGATGCTGCGAATTGTACAGGTATACGCTGAATGTTTAACGCGCAGGTTTAACGTTGATGAAAATCGCTTCCGGTTAGTTTTCTTATAACTTTTTAAGTACTATTTACGAGCGAGCGCTGAAATAGATAGAGAGAGGACGAAAATAGAAAAGACATTAGGTATTCAAATGATGATTGGTACATACTACTCGCGGGAGCGTCTCTCTCACTCTCTCATTTGCCGAACGGCGCCCATTACGAAATTGCCGGCGCGCGTTATGGCGCTGCATATTACAGCCCGGACTGATTTCATAATTAATCTCACCTTAGCTCATTATAATGGAAGTATTGTGTGTGTGTGTGTGTAGAACGCTACTTCCTAGTAAACGCACACACTGGAGTTTCCCCACTTATATGCGCGTGAATCATTTGTTCCGCGACTGTCACCTCCGGTTGCGCTTTTTTTTCTTCTATATTTAATAAAAACGCAGTATGAGTATAGATATCGCGAAATCGATCGTAATTGATCGATCGAGGAGATTAAAATTTAGTCTGTAATCTAGTTTCAAGATCGACACATGATGTCGACGGGCTGTAGAAAACATCGTAAAAACGCGATTGAGCGCGCTTTAATTGTTTCGAAAGCAAGTTTTTGCTGTTGGCAAAAAAATATATGGAGATTATAGGGAGCAGTGGTTGCGCTAAACGTGTAATTGAAAGATAAACGCGCGTCTGCGTTCAATTCACGTGCGGTAAATCCAAAAATAACATACAAAGAGTGTATAGCAATGACTAATAAGTCACTAACAAAGCTTGTAAGACGATAGGTGGCACTTATAAAATTATTTCCTTATGTGCTCGTAGCGTCTCTCTGCTATCATCATCCTCCACGCGCGGTTCTTGCAATTATAATCTTTTGTTGATGAACTGTGCATATTGTAGTAACACTTTCCGACTGACTGCAGTCTATACACGTGGCACGAGTGCTGTCACATTATTTACACGTTCGAAATTTACTGACAAACACACATGTTGTCACGTGCCCGAAATATCGTCACGCAAGCAATAAACAATCGGAAGGCGAAATTGAAATAAAAAAGAAAAAGACAGCGTTATCTCTTGGCTCTCAAATTCAGCGTATATATACACTCACGCTTATATTCGGGTCAAGTTGAACACTGTCGGTGCGATATATATGTATATTCGCCTCTATATACGATTACGACGATTTAAAATAGCGTAAACATTCGGCCGAATTTTACGACACGCAATAAACCGGCGACGTCGACGATCGTTATTTGACGCGAAAACGCTAAAGATTTTATCGGAATTGAATGTTTTTTATACGTGATCTCTCGCGTTACGTGAATATACGCGCGCGGATGTAATGCCGCGAAATTGCGCCGAAATCCCGGGCGGCTTCGAACGCGCGAAATTTCGTTGGAGGTATTACAAGGACGTATAAGTATAATACGACGAGATAAGAACGTTTATAGAGTTTGCAGTCTAAAATTTACAGTTACGGTATTGTTGAGCGGGCTCTTTTTGTGCCCGAAAAAATGTAAATTACCAGAGTTTCGAGATAAGCTCAACTTTTTCACAATTCTTATACTCTTATACAGTGGGATAATCATATATTTGTATACGTGTGTCGTCTATTCAAATTAAGAAATTTATATAATATCTATATATCGTTCTCTCCTTTTAAATATTGAAACATTAGATAAACATTCCACGTTCCGAAAAATTTCGTTTACCCTACAATCACATATACATACGCACCGAGGTCCCGGTCGCGCGTCAGAGACGCTTCTCTCCCTCTCGCGTCATAAAATATCTATTTCAACGAGGCGTCGAGCGATCGCTAAAATTACGCGCTATCGACATTTCCAATTCACGTTCGACAGTCTGAAATAACGCTTGCGATCTATAAATGCCTTCTCTCTCACTCGAGTACTGGTATTATATACCTTACCACCGCGGTCCAGCGTCATCATCGGGGAGCAGCGCGAGTCTGTTTTCGCGGAAGTCGAGAGAGGCTAAATATAGCCGCACGCGAATTTTTTAATCAAACCGGCCGAATCTCACTCTCAAGACATACACCGCATATATATCAATTGATTTTGACCGTATGGATATATATTATTCACGAGAACGACGGCTGTGTGTGTTTTCACGCGCATCAATGTCAGGCTATATTTGAAAAAAGCTGATGCGCAGAAGAAGAGACCAGAGGGCGAGGCAATATAGCGCGCCGGGCGCTACCTACTTTTCATATTTTGACGCGTAGAAGAAGAAGAAGGAGACGAAGTGGAAGCGATTCGTCTGCTGCTGCTGCATCGGTCGACGTTTATCGTTGGGGGATTTAAGCGCCTGGCGGGCGATAAAGATCGCGTGAAACGAGGAGGGAAGGGTGATGATTTAGGTGAGGCGGGTTTAATAAGTCGATTCACGCGGTATTATCGCCGATGCGGTCGGCTGATAGTGGGCCGCTTTTACGGGTTTGTTTTATTATAAATATATATAATGTTTGCTTTGGAAGATTGCGCGGATTGCGCGTGAAATGAGTTTGCGTGGATCCATGACTTGTAGTTCAATTTAAAGTGAAAATGTTGACTTTTTAATAGGTGTACTCCGAGATTATCGATATAGCTTACTCTGAAAATGAAAATTCTTCTTATAATTTCGTTTATATCCGCCGGAAAACTATACAAATGTCCACGAACAAACTCTCACTCCAACAAACTTCACTACCTCCACCTCGATTTTCCGAAAACTCATTATAGGTACAATAAACCACAACATCCACTCGCACCTAGAACACTAACCATCGTCCCACGAATCTCCCACTCCCTCGCTTCCTAAAACATCCATGCCGCGCCTTCCACAAACAAACACGTCGCTTTTCCGCGCGGCGCCATTGGAAACTCGAGAACCTGCGCCCGCCGCCGTCGCAAAAATTGCCCGTTAATTGGCAAATTGATTCACGCGCAGGCGCCGGCGACCGGTTCGCGCCGCTTTTGCACGCGCGGAAATTCGTTTATAGAAGGAGTGTATGTGTGTGTGCAGGAGGATGGTTGGAGGTATATAGGTATAACGTGAGGGAAGCGATGGTTCTGGGACGCGTAGATGTGCCATTCGTTTTCGCGTTTTTTATACGCGCGCGATTATCAAAGTGTGCGATGTACGTGTATGAGAATCGTCCGAATAATCGAACTCTTATAACCTTACCGAAATGTCCTGGTACACGTACAATCACGCACATCATTTTTATGTATATAAAACTATTTTTAACGTCTGGGAAATAGCAAAAATCTAAAACCTTTATTGAAAAGTTTGTTCATATATATTACCATTATACTTTTGCTAGATTTTGTTCGGGTATCGGATCGTGTTCGGATATTGGGACGTTTCTCTTACACCGATAGACAGCATTGACCATTATAATTTCATTTTCACAAAATAAATTTAAAATTCTAGTAAAAACTAGAATCTTAAAAGTACGGGATATATTTAATTTGATAAGTAAAGCTAAATAAATTTAGGAGATTTTATGTTAAGAGTTAAATCGGAGAGACGCCGTCTACCTGATAACAGCATTTCGATTTGTTCCCTTCAGATTCTCGACTAGATTTATTTCTACCCAGGACTGAGAATAAACAATAATAATAACAAGGTTCAGAGAGTAAGTATACGCTTTTCCGTCGTTTTTGAAAGAATCAGTGATGGTGTGTGTATGCGTTTAAGGGCGGGACAAGAAAGTGGGTCGGATTTTGATCTTTTTCTTCTAAGGTGTTAGCGTGATATGAGCTATTAGAGCGTTTTCTTTTCGTGAATGGTATATCATGAATTCAGGTAGTCACGAAGATGTTGCTTTGTTAGGGATCCGGAAAGTTAAAGGCTTTGTAGAGTATATCGTGGCCTGATTTTTGTGATCAGGCATAATTTCGTTATAATCGTTCGCATTAAAAAATAGAGCGCAGAATACTATTAAACCATACTTAATTAAAGCGCAGCAAGACTTTGTCGTGTCAAGATGCCAGTCAATACGCTAATTACCAGCGACGATTGTGTTTTTCGTTAAGACTTCCTAACGAAAAGGTTATTCAAATATTCTAATTAACACATTAAAGTGTATTATCTGCTAGACACGCGCGACCTTCGTATACGAACAAAACCATCACTTTAAAAAGGTCAAACAAATGTTTAAATTATCCATTAGCTACGCGTTCGAGTATATGAGCCGTTTCAATAGTTTTCATCAATTCAAAGAAATTCTATAAAAATAAACTCGGATAATCAAATTCTACACTGAAACAGAATCTCCGCGCACACGCAAATTTATATATTTATACAAACTCGCCTGTACAATCCCCATTATTTATCCTTCATTATAAACCACAGCCTTTGCTCACAAACACACGGCGAACTTGATTAAACCAGACGCGAAACTCTCGCGGCGAATTTATTTACACGCGCGTGCGAACGAACCGAGCCATCACCGCAATGAGTCAGTCGGTCGCATCGGCGCGCGCTCCTTTTCGCTATAATCGCGCTACAAAACCAGACCCGAATTATTTAATCGCAATTTACGACGGTCATCACGTGCTGATATCGCGCTGCTCTTTCCTCTTTGTGTCGTATATGACGCGCGCTGCCTTCCGCGCCGCCACGGATTTGAGCTCTTTCCAAACATTTTCTCTGCGACGTAAGAATAAGCGGGAACGAGAGAAAAAAAAGATACGTCGGTTCGGCGGGGATTAGCGGGCGTGCGCGTCGTGGAAAATATCTCTAAGTTGGTCTTATCTGTATGTAGGTATATTTTTTAATACTTTTTTTCGTATTTAGAGTTTGCGTGTTCCCTGTGAAGTTCGGTCGAAGGTATTGTTGACGGGAAGATCGAATTCGTGCGTGGGTGTGTCTATCTGTGTGTATATGTGTATGATAGACTTCACGTGAACCGGTACGAACCGGTGTAATGTACCTATAAATATACCGGCAACATGTACGCGCAGTGGTATAGTGCGCACAAAAGCTAGCCGCCTGTTTGACGATTTTTCGCGGTCGATCTCTCGGCGATGCGTATTCGCATGTAATAAATCAAGCTTTGAATACATAATGTGTGATATTGTAGATATAGAAGTGAGGTACCGTGACGAAACAAATATTGGGTAATTGCGCGAGTATCATGGTCGCAGCCGGTGTGCGAGAAGGTTTTTCGATTGGATTCTACGTATGATTAATAAATTGAATGGTTATTGGAGAGATAATATTCATGATGTAATGAGCGTGTGTATACGCATGATTTGGAATATTTTTTCTATAGTATAAGAATAGATTATGTAGTTAAACATATAATTATGCTGGAACGGTGATCATTATAGAATATTATCAGTGAAGAATGAGGAAAAAAATTGAACGGAAAAGCAAACACAAATATATCATAAAACGTTTGAAGATTATATTCTTCAAATTGGTTGCGTAAATGCCAAATGGTTTAGGAAACTTTCACTCGGATTAGGAATAATATTGATAATTAATTCAAGAATTTGAATTTAATGTCAAAGATGTTCGGCATTGTCCATATAAATTTGAATGCATAATTAAATTTACTAATATAACTTTAATACACTTTTAAAATTTTTAAAATTTTTAAAGTTCTTTGGAAGATCGTAAAACGTTAAATTAAAGTTCTAAAACTTTATTGCCGAGACATCATTAAAAGTAATCGTAAAATGTTAACAGATTATTGTTCAACTTATTATAGTGTACATCTTATGAAAATGTGTGGTAAAACTCTATAGAGAGTAATAAACTGTATAAAATATGTTCGCAAATTTGTATGTGAACTTTGTAAAATTTTTATTTACGCCGCCATATTTGTCAGCGAGCTTAAACAAAAGTATAATATATTATAATAAATCATTCCTAATCGTGAATAATATCATTGTCATTTTATTAGATTATTTGTCGGTTGTTTTTGTTCAGCAACTGGAACAGTGATTAAGCAATAGTATCAGGTATCTAGGACGCGGCCGCTGTGATTGAGCTTCTTATTAATGTTTAATGTTGCTATGAGTTTTAATAATATATGCGTGCGATTTATAATATAATGAATGTATAAATATATTATTTTTATATCTTCTTATCTAATAACTGCCAATTTGTTAAAGACGCTGATAATTCAGATATCAAAAATCTTGCCTAGCATCTTAATTGGCATTTTCCGATCAGATATGTACTTGCTGACACTTTTTTATTAATAAAACAATTTGTAACAAAATGTGGTATATTATTTATCACCGTGTAAAATGGTTTTCGACATTTTCACAGCTTTTTAAAATTGAAAAAAATTTAGCCTATTTATACATTGAATTTAAAAATTATATTCAAGATCATTATAAATACAAGATTCAGCACGTCACACTCGACGTTACCCACTCAACTACATTGTATCCACAAACCCAATAATTTACACGAGCTTTACTACGTAATTCCACCAAAAGAAAAGATCTCCTCCACTACATACACCCTCCAAAAAAGAAAAACCCAGCGAAATCCCAACTATAAGTAAGTGTACCCCACTCCGAAATCATAGCAAACGCAAAGGCAGCAACTGCTCCCTTTTCCTTTTCTCTCCCTTTCAAGGTCGCAACTGCCGTTCTCCCTCTTCCTTTCATCACCCCCCCTTCCCCCTCTGTCCACATTCATCCCCTACAATAACATCCACACTGTGGAAATCCCTCACCGCCTCATCAAAGCATGGCTATACACACTCCCCCCATATTACTCATTCCTCAACCCTCTCCAAGAAAAACCCCCGCGCATTTTCTCCCTCTCCCTTTCCAAAAAAGGAACCATCTGGGCCGGGGTCAATTGACCAGCAGCAGCAGCAGCGCGCGCAGCAAGTAAACATGGGATCCCTCGTCAAGGCCTCGACGCAGCTGCGCGAGCAGCCTACGTGATCCATGTCCCGTGCCCCCTCGCACATATACGCGAGAGAGTGAGCGAGGAAATATATGCGAGCGCCCCACCACTACAGTACAGCGCGCGCACGAGAAGGCCGGCTTTAGCTGCGCCAGCACGAGGAGAGCTCTCGCGTATGTGTGTGTGTGTGCGCGGGTATAATTTCACGGAGAGCAGCCGGTGGCGCGCTCCGGTCTTCTCTCTCACTACTTCAGTAAGCCACTGTCGTTCGGATCGATCGCATCGCGCTCTACCTCTGCTTTGAGAGCGCCTCCCCCGAGCGACTTCTGTATTATATTTTAACCACTGCAACTACTGTGCCTGCCTGTGTTTGTTTGTTTACTCTACGTCGCACGTGTATTATTGTCGGAGAGAATTTTTCAAAGTGATTATGCTAGGTGCGCCGTGACAGCAACATCAGCAACAAGTCGCGTGCGCGTGGTGTGACATATATATATATAACGGACAGAACGAAACTGCCGAAAACTGCGTATACTTATAAGAGAGTGTGGTATACTGCGCTCTCCCTTTTACGCTGTTGCATCGCAATACTTGATACGTTGTAGAGACGCGCGTCGTATACTATACGAAAAAAACCCTAGTGCGTCGTTGGATATCTTTTGACTGTTTTTTTCTTCTTCGTCGATTGATTCCGATTGTGGGTCCTCGCGTGCACGGTTCGATACCGTGGAAGCGGAAATCCTGGCTGTCAAAGGGAAGCGGACGGGCTTGGGCACCAGGATGTGGCTCAAGATACTACGCCAGAACATATCGCAGTTTGCGCGTCGAGCTAAAGGTACTTATGCTTATACATTTCTTTTCTTCGATGTTTACTTTTGCGTTCCATGCAGGGGGGGTATAGATTTTTGGAACGAGGAGAGGTGGGTATAGGTATTTTTAGTGGAGACACTCGCGACAGTCCGGTTTAATATTAGCGTTACGGGAGGTAAAATTAGCTCGCGTCGTCAAGGATAATATATACGCTTTTACTTTCTTTTATTTGTGTCGCGAGAGGTGCGCATTTATTTTTCATAAATTGTTTGATGTTCGAGTGGTTTATGCGGAATCGGTTGGCATTTGATTGTCCGTGCGTGTGTAGGAAAACACAATAAACAATGTTATACGATACGATTTATTTTAATAAACATATTCTTGGTTTTTTTTTTACTTTTTCGTTAAAATAACTATTTACATTTTATATATTACCCGTAGAACTTGACCAAATTTTTAGTCAGAGGCGACAACGAAGACGGCGAAAAGAAAATCCATAAAGTCCTATACTTACGCTATTTTCGGAGCGTAAAACAAAGTCTTTGACATGAAAAAAAAAAAAAAATTCCACCCGTTAGTCGCCACCACCACCGCGGAGCAAGGACGCGCGCGCGCACCGCGAGAAAGAGAGAGAAGAAAGAAGAATAACGGTCGCATTTTTTTAAAACGAAACCTTGCGCGCGCGCTATTATATATTTATACGTTACCGCGACCGCACTCGAGAGTTTTCTTACGAGACTCCCATCTATACCTATCTATATTATATCCATCTATACACATATATACATCATACTATACTCCCTATAGCCGCAAACTTTAGCAGAATCTTTCGCAACTTTACCATCGATCATAATATAGGTATACATACACATACCTCGTAAATTTTTAAACTGCAAAGTTTGCGCGACGCGTATACACACATATATCGTTCCTCCCTCGGTCATTCGCCTCTCTCTCGACGCATTCCTCGCCAATCAAGCGTCCGTATATGCGTATATTTTTCAAAACACACCGCAGCGTTTCCTTTCAACCGTGTACCAGACGCGCGTGCTCGCTATATTACACTCAATAATTGGAAAAGTGGCTTATGTGCCAGGCTATCTGCCGCGAACTAGAGCGTTTCCTGTATACATTCGTTATCTTCTCGCAGCCGGCTATATGCGCTGCAGCGTGCGCGTTATATTCACCGTTTCCGAGAACCCAACGATGTATATGCAACGGGCTCTTCTTATAGGAAATATCGATCGGGAATCGTCGCATGCGGTTGTGTGTGTCTGTATACTGTATGCCCGATGTAATCGATACTGTCGATTATAATAAGGTATGTAATGCCGTTTCCACCGCTCTCTCTGTATATCGCACGTCGCCGTTCTTTGTCGCTTCGTTCGTTGTGTAATATAGATTCACGATTGTCGTGTAAGATAGGTATAAAGGTGCGTATAGGCGTGATTCAGGCTGCTGCGATTGGTTTTAATTCGAACCGATTTTGCAAATTTACGAGTGTGTTACATGCTATCGTCGAAGAATTAAGCTGCTTAATACATCTATAATCTCTATATCGATGTATATATCGCTTCGCTTGCGATTATCCATAATGACTAACACACTCGGATAAAAAAAAAATATTTTCCGAAGCAAAAGCTGCACGTGATGCCAGTGCAAACATTAGCTTTGAGGTTTGTACAGCGATACCTGGACACACACATACAGCATACCACGAAGTTCAATATCGTTTTTCCCTCCCGGCTACCTTGACATTTTCGCAGAAGTTTAGAAAGCTCGCTCGCGCTTGCTTCACTTACAATTGATAATGAAGCTCTCTTCAATAATAAAAGCCGTTCTGTCCAAACGGCTCTTTCTCAATATGGCATACACAACGACAACTTTCCACAACTATTATAACTAACAAGACACTGGGCCGGTTAAAATTAATTATCGACCGAATCGCCGCTAAAATTTCAGAGTGTACGCGCACCTAATCAACCAATTTCCCAAGCAACTTCTCACCCTGTTCCTCAAATTACCCACCGCGTCAACTTCAGCTGCAGCACACGTCAAACTTGTCGCCCGCATATAACGTGGCGTTACACCGTCCTCTTGGCCAAGTCGCGATCGCCACTTAAGTAACAACATCTCCGAAGGAAAACTCTCTCTCCTGCGGCGCAGGTATACACATATACGTGTGCGGTGCAGGAAGGGGCTAACTAGATTGTCGCGAAAGTGGATCAATTAAGCCGTAGGGCGCTACCGTATACACACACGTAACGTCGTTTGTTTATACGCGCACGTGCGAGGACATCGATTTCCGATCGAAGGGAGAGCTTTTGCGCATCGCACATCACGGTTCTTTTGCGTCGCGTGCGCGGGTGTGAACACGAGATTGCCGTTTAATTGTCTGTGTGTTGTTTGTATATATACGTATAAGAGTGTGTGGCGATGATTGGGTTTAGTTTGGATAAATAAGAGCTGGTGATTCGGTTGAGGGGAGTGCGCTGTTGTTATGGTCGAGTTACGGTGCGTGCAATTAGGAGTGTAATTGCGTGCTGGATGAAAGTGAGCGCGGAGAGGTGGAATTGAATTGCAGTATAACGAGCCAATCGTATTAATTATTGTGCGATTTTTTGTTTTATCGGCTTGAATTATTTATCAACTCTTATATTTATACATTTAACATGATCTGGGTATGTATATATATTGTGAAAAACGCAAAGGAATGTTATAAATACAAAAGTAGCACGCTTGGCGATTATAAGTATTGTTAATTATAATGCAATTAAGCGGTGTGTGTACTTATCTATAAACTTTAACGTGGTGATTCGTAGAAATACAAATTTGTTTTTTCAAAGAAACTATAAATAAACTTGGATCGGTGTACCGAAGTCAGTGCTGCTTTTTTATATATCTCGCAGGTATATCTATGAATCAACACCTCTTGACGAGAGAAACGTATACGCCTCTCATCATCATCGTATAAGCATGAATCATCCAATAAGTCGATATACCCATTATTTCCTGACCAATTACGATACACATCTCCAGATCGATCTCCTTAATAGAAAAAAAACCTTTCCAGAACATTCCAAGATCCATATCCACACATCACACCAAAAATGCAATCATTCGTCGCACCGATATTCCAAAACCTCACGTACACACGCCTCCCTCTCCGTTATCAATCGCACCTCGCGACCGACGTCAATCACCTTATCGGCCTAAAAATAACGATCCCCGCAGCACTGCGCAAAAAAACACAGAGAGCCTCTCGCTCGGTCGCTTTATATATACCTATATTTTCGAAGCCAGCGGCCGTGACGAGTGACTCGCCACTGCGCCGTGCGTCGCGCATATAATGCAGCCGACTCGCCGGCGTCGTCGACTCGCCGGCGTAAACAACCGCATGCATGCACGCGCGGATATGCACCCAGCCGCTCGCTCGGCCTGAATCATCGACCGCCAAGGCGCTCGCGTGAAAAGAGAGAGAGAGAGATGCAGTTGAGTTTTCCTTGTTTTCTAATTATAGAATGGACAGAGGGGAACAAGGGGGAGTTCGAGCGAGAGGAAAAGTGTGGCGGTGCAGCAGGGGTTGTGTAAGATTTGTTGGGTTTTATTTTTTAGTGACGTGGAATGTTTGTTTAGGTGAGGTAAATAAACAATTTAGTGGTGTGTGGCGTATATTACGCTTTTTGCGATCGTATTAAATGTGGCAGGATGGATATATAATTCGTGGTGAAAGAATTTTGTAATATATGGATTATAACATGGTTTTAAAATTCTATTTATGAGAAAATTGTTTGATATTAAACAAAATTAAAAATTATATTAAAGTAAAGAAAAATTCATTTATACCCAAAACAATACGTTTTGTTCAAATTCCAAATTATCACTTTTCCATTCGAATGCGCTCCGCTGTCCATTGTCGCTCTCCCGCCGCACCATTATACAGCTTTAACAATAAAAAAAGGGAACTTCAAACGCCTTATTACCCTCTGTCTCTCTCCTACTCCTCATTCAAACTTCCCTGAAAAGCCGCGCAAAGACCTTAAAGAAAACGCTGTCGCGCGCACACGCCTATATATAAAGAAAAGAAGAGAAAGAATCTCGTAACCGTAAACACTCTCTTTACCTCCCTCCTCAAAGCCAATAAAAAGAAACTTCACTTCTTAATCCATCTCATTCAATCCTCGGTTTATGCAAATCCCATACTCGCAAGTTCGTTACCCACACACAGCTCTTGCACCAAAGTGTGTATATCAGCAGCTGCATACTGCCTCCTAAATAATTGATTCCAACCGAATTGAGCTCTCAAGAACAGCGCAGCAGCAGCGACGCGCATATAAGTACATATATAGCGAGAAGAAGAAAGGACCGGCTGAAACAAAAGAGCGAAAGAAAGAGCGCGACGAAAGAATGGACCGGGCGCAGAGAGAACGAGAAGAGCCTATATATACACGTTAATTCAGCTCTTTAAGCTACTATATCGAGGTGAAAGGAACCTCGAGCGCGTGTATAACAACGGCTATTTTTGTAAACGTATATATACGCAGCGCGAACCGTCATTGATAAAAATTCCAATTATTATTATCAGCGTAATGAAACGTCGACTAAGGTGCTATGTGTATCATATACGCGCGGTACGTTAAAAAGAAACTTAATTGCCGTAGAGTAACGAGACGCTGAATATTATAGTCAGTAATATATATAAGCCGGTGTGGGCCTTTCGCGTGTGTATATTATTAATAGAGCTAGGAGTGAGAAAGATATTATTCCTTTGGTTGTTATTGCCGCTCGTTTGTAATTAAAAATAGACGAAGCCCGCGATGACAGGCTGATGGATGGCCTGCACGACTACCTACGCGATCTCTGTCCCTACACTGCTGCTGCTGCATTTTAAACAGAGGGGATATTTACCTTTACACCGCCGTCGTCACCGAGAAGCTTCAAAAATTCACGGGGAAAATCAACGTTTATTCGGACCGATGAAAGAGACTACACCTACGCAACAACAAAAAAAACTACCGATCGATTTAAGCGCGCGCGCGGGCAAAAAAAAAGAAAACAGCAAAAAGCAAGCTATATACCTCTCACTCATGCCGAATTCAGCGTCCACTGAAAAATTGAGCGACGACGGGGCCGCTACATCACGCGCCGCGGAAGGCCGTTTGCTCTTTCTCCTCGTTACATACACGCGTCTCTCTGTATATATGTCTGTGTGTATATGTGACGCGGAGAGTGAAAAGCCGCGACGGCGCTGCAGCTAAGAATAGAACACACATATACACATCAGCCGTGCAGAGCAGAGCAGCGACGTAACTTGAGAGCGCCGATAGGCATAGGTGTGTGTGTGTGTATATGTATATGCAACTGGCGTAAGGTTATACACCGAGGGAAGGACGCGACAGTCGATGCTTTGACGATTGCCGATATTCTCTCTTTCTTTTTTCGGGGGCGGTAATAATGAAAGTTTCGGTAGCATTGATGTGTTGGGAAACATATTCTGTTTGCGCCGAGTGTTATATATGCGCGCGATGCGGTTTGGTTGTGGAATCGCTGCGTTTTGTTTTGTAAGGTGATGGAAGTGTCGTTGGCACTGACGCGCGGCTTTCTAACGATTTATCTGTGTCATAATTAATTGCGAGGAATACACAAGAGGAGCGCGCGTATTATGCGGATGTTTGGCCCCGCGCGGAGATGAAAGAATGCGCTTGTCATAAACAGGTTTGATGACGGTAGCGGTTCTCGATTTATCATTGCGATATTGTAATATCTCGACTATTGTTGTCGATAATGACGAGAAACTATACTTTTCAACACCGCAGCGGCCTTTTTGTGTCTATCACAAACGGCGATATGTACATAGCCGCACTCTCGCGTAATGTATAAAAAGTTACTTTCGAAAGATGTAATAGATAGAGCGACAGGAGGAAGCTCGACTCGTTGTGTTGTTTACCATGCTTTTTACTCGTGGGAAAGGAAGATTCGAGAGCGAAAAGTAACAGAAGTGGATTGAGACAGGGACATGAGTGAAAACACGATATGGCTTTGTATTATAGATGAGGATGTAAAGGTTAGGTGGAAGTATATGTATCCTTTTTTCGAATCGAATATGAAATTCCAGTTGAACTGAATATATTTGAGTCGAATATGATTTAATTATTGGCACTCTGTGGATATATGATAATGTATATGAAGATGGGGGCGAGAGTTATTTTTATATCATCAGCATTGGTACTACCTACCGCAGCATCTAATACTTCCTCGTGATAAATTATGCAAGTGCATGATAAATCATTCACGAGAACTTTATTCAGCATATAGATAACTCATGCCATCTGTCTTATATATACATTATACACTACACCATGCGAAAGCTCCAGTACTATAGTCAGCACGAAAGCTCCTTCCGATATATATCGAACACTACTTGTCACCGCCACAAATCATCAAAAAAGCCGTATCACACCGCAACCACTGCGACTACATCAGCTACTTTTACGACGAGGTTCTCGCACGTTGGTTTACGACTCTCATGCGCGCCAGGAGATGTCTATTTATACGAGACGGTGGACATACACGTCGAAATAGCTCCGCGCCGAGGAGCCCTAATCTCACGAGAGTCGCGCTCCAAAAGTAGCCCATTGTGTCTCTCACTCCCCGAAATTATTCTCGGAGTTGAGTGTATATAGGTTTCCGTGCAAGAGGATATATCGGCTTACAGCGTAAGGTGTGCTACGAGGTACGATTAGATGTCGCAGGTGTATGTATATGCGCGCGCAGGGTTGTAAAAAGAAACTGGAATTAGGGGATGCGTATAAGGGCGGAGCCAAGTTTTGTATAAGTGTCGTAAACGATAAGGTCGCGCGTGCGTGTGATAGCATCTACCGGGTATGTAATCTGAGACTATATCCCCCCGCGTGGTAAGTAGGTGTAACGCGCGGCTCTCGAAAGATCAATGACGGCCATTATACAAAGGGGATTGTCGAGGGAGGGGGAGAAGATGGGGTTATAACTCAGCCGCGTAATAATACCCTCGAAGTTCGGGATTATTCTGGAGCGTATATGAACGTTATACTTATTCAACATTTTCCTTGTAACAAACGTTCACGTGCACGCGCGTAACGAAAACAAACGGATATATTATATGTACGTGATTACGACGACTACGGTTCTCGAAAGTATCTCTCTCGCGCACTCGGATCGATTTATCTCGATCGACTATCATTACACACTGTATACGTCTCGACGGAAATCGGCCCCATACGTCGCAATAAGGGAGAGAGACCTGTCGAGGCCGCGCACGTATGTATACACACTCGTCCTCGCCGCGGACTTCACCTATACAGCGCAATATAGAAAGTAAATCTATTATTTATGTTCTCGGAAATTCATGATTTTCGCGCGCGCGCTCCTTTTTCCTTATCTCCGAAGACACTCGAGAGATACACGTGCCCTCGGTTTGAACCCTGAAGCAGTTATAATTATCAGATGTCTTGTGTAGGTCTGTACGAGAGCGAGACAATGCAATATTTCTGTAATTATTGTCTCGCTGTTGGAAATTCTTGAAAATTTCTCTCTTGTCTTGGTCTTTTCAGTCAATATGAAAAGTATTATTGTCTTGTCTTGAAA
>UXGD01001882.1:0-30381 GCA_900474315.1 Torymus auratus
TATTTAAAACTTTAATGCATTCATTAATAAACGAAACGTGCGTTGTTCAAAAAAAAAAAAAACTTATCTCCCCGCGCGAAAAATATTATCTCCCCCTCAGCCGCCGTGCCTAATGAAGTGCGAGCGAGAGAGTGTGTATAAGCCGCCACAGATGCCACACATATATTCAACAAACTATACACAGTTATTTCCACGCAGAGGTATTAACGCGTAGCAAACATAGCGCACGTGCGTCGAATTATTGTTTTGTTAACGCTGGTGCGAAGTAAAATATACAGAGCTCTCGTCAGGAGGGTGCAGGGAGAGCGCCAGAGGGCGGTAATAGAGTAAAAAAGTCCCTAAACAAGCCCCGCGCCCCCATCGAAGCGTCAATGGGGCGCGTGCGAAATTCAAAACGGCTTTTTTTCCTCTCGCTCCCTCTCGCGTGATTGTTATCGGGAGAGTGCGAACGCCGGCGGGGGAAAAATGAAAACTCGAGGGGGCGTCGGAGCGAGACACACACACGCAGAGGGAGAGGGAGAAAAAGTGGAAAAGCGAGTATAAATAGGGAAGAGTGAGAGAGCGCGCTCTCGCACGCGCACGCTGAGTGGGAGTGGATTTTCTTCTCATATCGACCTCATTTACGTTTACATTCTAGCGTGAGCGCGAGCGCGCGGAGAATACAGAAAGAGATTGGATAAGTTGCCTCTGCTGCGCTGTGCTCGCTCTCTCTCTCTCTGTATGTGGCTCTGTGTGTGCATAAACGATTCGACTTTGGCGCAGAGCGAGAAAACGAAGGCGGAATGAGAAAGGAAGATAAAGGAAGAGAACGGCGCGGGGAGAATATCCGGGGGATGTATCGGCGACTCCCGTGAGAGCACACCGACACGCATTGATACAAACACACACACAGACATACACATACAGACTAGGTATCTTTCTCTAGTTCCATCTCTCTGTCTCACTTCTCGCTCGATATTCAAAGGCGGCGCACTGCTGCGCGATTGCCTATCCCGCGCTCGGAATTATGCATCGCCATGTAACTCTATAATACAATATATATGTATACACTTGTAGAGACATTTTCTTCAGGGACTGGAGGGATGAAAACTTACCGATTACGGTCAAATTGACTTTGGAGTTGCGTGTCTGGCCGATGCGGAACTCGACGCGACACCTGTAGATGCCGGCGTCGGCGACGCTGATGTGGTCGACGCCGAGCTCGGCTGGCCGCTTGTCCTGCATGAAGAACGCCCGGTTGGAGAACACCGTGTCGTCCGACCATCGCTCCGCGAAGTTGATGTCCCGCTCCCGTGCATCCACACTGAAAGAAGAGAAAGAAGAATAAGAAAATGAGGATAAGTTAATTAGTCGTCGGTGCGCTTATATGTGTCCTTGGGGGAGGTAAGGCGTCGGTGATGGATGTTCGGGGGTGTCGCTGAAGGTAGTTGCAAATATTGCTGTATGGCTTTATTTTTGTCAATTTACAAGATGTTGTATGAATAATGTTAGGACGTTTTCGTTGTAGATTTACCACCGACAACGAGCTGCTTTAATGTTAAAACTGCGATAAATATAATGCGCAGTAGTTAGGTAAACTTCAGTTCTGTGCAGAAACGTAATTTAAATGTTATAAAATGTTTAATCTTGGATTAAAGTAAAATTAACAAAGTTTTCGTATTTTTCATTATTCTGGGGGAAAGCTTAGCGTAAAGTTTCGACAACTTCAATAAAAATTATCTCGATTAATGGGGACTTTAAGTAGCAAAACATTTTTTTGTAACAAAGTTTAACTTCTTTTGACGTAAATACACCTACCCTCTAAATTTGTATCAGTGAAATTGAATTCCAATTAGTGAACGCTCACTTTTTGTAAGTACTACTACTAAGGATTTTAAAAAGTTGGAAATTAATTTCCATGATTTTTATTTTTATTTTCGTTAGACCAGTTTACAGCGCATCAATGTCGCTTTGAAGAATTTATAACAGCATTTGGTGCATTAATAGTACAGAAAAGTTTGACGTCATCAGCATACAACAATATGTTGATGTATGCAGTATATTGATATTAAACTATTAAACAATTGCAAACTTCAAAAATTGTATTTTGGCCAGCTTTTTTCGAAAAAATACCACTGTGCCCCGTTATTTATTTTACAATATAAAAAAAATCTTTACCATAATCTAACAAGGGGTATACATACATACACTAGCTACAAAACTAACATGATTATAATTGGAAGCTTTTAGCTTCTTAAATGTATTATTGTAACAGAATGGCATACCCGTATCTGCATTTTTATATGCAGTTTCATTAAGTAAATAGTAATGTGGTTAAATATGTCGAGTTTTATCCCTGGTTATATGCATATTAGTATATTAGCCTTAATTTTTATCTTGTACTCTAAAAAGTGTTTCTAGGTAAGTAGAGTAAAATTTCTTCAACTGCAGTCGCTAGTAATTTAATAAGAATTGTTTCTACGACTTCGTTCTTTCTTTAATAAGATTCTTTTTGCCGACAAACGCCGCCAAATCTACCTTTGACCTTACGTTAATGCATAACTCAGTGCCATTCAAACGCATTTCTGTGAGGTTTCAAAGATTATATACCTTCAGATTAATACAATACCATAAATTTTCACATTATTCGAAATTATTTACGCAAAATTCCGCGATACAAATAAACCACGCACACGGCGAATACCGATAACATTATCATATTATATTATTTCGATGTCAAAGCGCGAACGTGGCTCTCGGTCGCTATCCGCGCGATACGTTTGAAATCGGATACAGCGCGTTTTCGTATGAATGAATTTAAAAATCGATTGCTATGCTCTTGCACGCGCGCACACACTCGCCGCAAAAGTATCGGAAAATCGCAACTGTCATCGTACGCACACAAGTTGCCACGTGAAAAATGCTATATTAATGCTCCGTTGGCTATAGTTGTGACAGGATCGCGCACGTACCCTATGTGTATATATGCAAGCTCGTGACATCAAAACTCTCCGGGGACTCGCAAAATGTGTCATCGCATTTCGCGGAGCCGGAACTTTGTAAACGCAGATGCGCTCGCACGCACATCTTTATATAATAATTTTAAGAAAATTTGCGTAAATTTTCTCGGAAAATTTCATTACCCCAGCTCGCGCATGTCACGGGAAATGTGGGGTAAATTTGCGTAGGAGCAGAGTAAAAGAGAGAGATAGAGAAACAGATTCGGACAGGCCTGCGTTCACAGCTTGTATTTCCGCGAATTTTAAAAACAAATAAATTGTGATTTCGTAATTTTATGTTTAGTCCGTGTTTTATAAATGTAACACGTGGCGCGAGCAGTGAACAGAAGAGGGAGGGAGAGGGAGAGAGAAAAATGGTGAGAGAAGAACAAAAATGTGGAAAATTCAATTAAGTGGAAATGGAGCATGCTATTCAAAAACATGTAGCAATTGTTCACGGCGCACACGCGCGCCCCGACAATGGCGTGTCGTATTGTGCTGAGCGCAAAAGTATCTAATTTTAAAATATCGTTTTCATTGTTACGTTGCTACTAAGGATAAATGTAGAAGTATTTGCACTGCTAATAAATATAAGCTTTCTGTAGAAAGAGTATTTGAAAGGTAACAAGTGTTTAATTTTTACCGCGTGCACTTGTACAGATTAATATGTCAAATGTATTCTAGATTCAATAATTCTGACGGATATATTGAGGCGAGTGTATTTTAAAATTGACACGCCGTCGGTAAGCTAATACTATATATAAATTCAGTAGCGCTGTTTGTATTTGGAGTCAGATGTGTATGCCAATACAAGCAATACATAATGGATTCTACATTAATGTTATTACTCTGCATTAATATTTATAATTACTAATTGAATTGAAGAGAAAGAAAGAGAGCATCAGGAGTAGCACACAATAAATTATAACTCCAACAACTAATGAATTATATATAGAGGCGAGCGACTAATAACGTTAACTGTATAAATAATTGAAATTGCATCGACTGCCGTTTACACTCATAATGCCGCGCGTAAACAATTCCTCCTTCCATTGTTACACTCGCCGACATTGCAAACAACAGCGCGCAGGCTCAATACAGAAAACACTTGTCGACGCCCATCGTCCATCCATCCATAGGTCGATCGGCATTCATAATAAAACTGGCACGTAAATATTCAGCGAGCGCGCGCAGACATCCGCTGCAGCAGCTCTTTTCCCAGCGAGCGCGCAGCTGCTGCCGATCGTGAAAACAGCCGGAGACGCTCTATATTAACCTTTCGTCGCTCCTCCTCCTTCTCTTAGTACAACGCGACAATCCAATTACCCTCACTGGCCCGTGTTGCAGGAAATCGCCGAAACGATCGTGTTATTTGCTGTAGATCTCTCTCGCTTGCTTCTTTTCTTTCTCGTTACGCGACAAGTGGGGAAAAGAGGATGAATTAATTTATTAAATTCCGATGGCAGCGAGCAATGTACGTTGGAACGGTTTGAAGCCGGGGGGTGAGTCATAAATACATGGTAGTAGGGGTGGGATGAGTGGTTAAAAAATTTATTCTATTTATTAGAAATTTTATTTTTTAATAAACTTAAATATAATAGTGTCAATGATAAAATTAAACTAAAAAGCTTCAAAGCCCAAAAAACAATTATAAGCTCACGAGGTTCTTGCAACCAAGATTGAAAAAAAATCGGAAAGATACGAGTAAAATATTCTTCTTAACAACAGAATGGAATAAAAAGTTTTAGATTAGCTTCATATATATGTCAAAACATTGAAATTTTTTTATGCTTGAAAAATTTATTTTCACCTATATGCATTTTGTAATGCAAAAAAGAAGGAATAACAAATTTTCGAACTATAAGCTAGCATTACTACTACAAAGTAACCACTTACTTACAAACATGGCATTACATGATTGTTATTGAAATTCGAAGAACGTTGGATGATGTACAAAAAGCGATTAAATTGTGAACGACATATGCTGTCGTTTCACCAAGCAAATGAGATGAGTTTACAGACATATTTTCTTAATTACGGAATGAAGCAGTATTTTCCCGAACAATTTATTATGGTTTCTTTGAAACGCTATACTATTACATTTAAATTTATTTCATACATCATGATACATATATATGTATAGAATGTTTGTATCTTGTGTTTCCAAGAACAATTTATACGCAAAAATGTCTGTAAAACATGCCGTTTCCCGTAAAGCGTGTAAATGTACCTATTATGTCGCGTTCGTAGAATTATTGATTAAATGCAAATATGTCGGGGCTGCAGGGGTGGGGTCTGTGCTCTCTCTCTCTCTTCCGGGTGCCGCGCGTTTATAATTGAAACTCTTGATTATGTATTACAGCAATAATTAACATTAGCAACCGATACGCGCAACCACGCATGCTCATCAACTATACTTTTTGTCCTCGATTTTCGTCGAATTAGTCCGCGCACAAACACTCACTTGGCATTCACCGCTACCTATTTGCTCTCCCTCGAAAAAAATGTGCTATGGCTATACGGAAAGAGAAATAAAGCTCACTCACTGTTATGTACAAAAAAAGATAGAGAGGATCCCGATCCCTCCTTGTTTTCATCGGCGTATATGCCATGGGAAGAGCGAGAGGGAGTAACGAAATATTGAGGGATTCCGAAAAAAAAGGTAGCTCGCGAAATTCGAGCGTTTTTCGGAGCTTTGATTATACGTCGTATCGCGCCTCGCTCTTTCTCTGTGTAAATTCAATTGACGATAGCACGGGTGCGTGCGCACGCGCGCTATGACGGCAAAAAAGAGGCCGATATACACTAGAGGAAATGCGCGCGGGCGAAAACGAAAAAAGCGATACGAGAGAAACAGCGGCTGCTGCTGCGTTGCGATAGAAAATATTTCAAGCGGAATGGAAATGAGTTCGAGCGACGAATTGAAAGTGAAAAAGGACGATTAGATTGGGGATAGGGATTAGAATAAAAGAATTGTTGCGAGCTCGCAACGCGAGCTTCTCTTTCGATACGCCGGCAAATAATGATAATAATACTTTGGAAAAGCTACAGAGAGGGAGAGAGAGAGAGAGGAAGAAAGAAAGAGAGAGAGAGAGAGTTAAAAAGCATAAAAAGTTCCGAGCTCGCTCGTTCGTTGAATGTTCAGCGGATAAAGAGAGAGATCACGCAAAATTCAATTCCTCCCATTCAGCTCGCTTTCCTCCCCCTATCTTTGTCTTTTTCTTATAATTTATTTAGTTGCCGCTCGCGCTCTTTTTCCGAGGGAGGAAATCCTAGACGCACGCGGCGGATTTGCACTCGAGCGCGCTATAGCGGTAATCTATATCAGACAAATAGCACGCGTTGGAAAGTTAACACGGCGTGTGCGCGCGCATGTGTAGTATATATATGCCCACGAGCACAAATACACACCGCGCTTTCGAGTTAAATAGGATAGAAGCCGGCACGAGATCGTCCTCCTCCTTCTCCGCTGCCTCGATTGTTGCCCATACTATATTCTCGGCTTATCTACCGTTAACTTTATATGCTAATTTATCATAGTAGCTGATATTATCTATACGCAGGGATATATATACGTATGCATCTATGCTCGTTTGACGCACAGGAAACGTCACGCGCGCCACTTTTGACGCGTGATAATTAAGAATTAAAGATCTCGGGAGATTAATTAAAATTTAAAATCGACTAGGGCGCGTGCCAAATCTTTTGTGCGACGCGGAAAAATGCGAGCGAGCCGTGCTCATTTAAGTGCCATATCAAAGTCACTGCGCGCGCGCGCTCGGCGAATCTGGCACCGCTTCAGATTGTAAGAGAGGGAAGGAGGGTGGAAAAAATTTGAACGTCCCGGGGTAGTGTTGGATTTGGCACTACATTTTTTCTCTTCTGCGTGCTGCAGACGCGCGCGCGACGTCTATTGTCGGCTTTTACTCGCTCTGGATTTTTCCTCCTATTATGGTCGTATTAATTGTGAAGGTGTTTGATTGAAGAATTCGATTGACTGAAGGTACTTTGCTGTTTAATGCTGACGTTGGCTCTGTTATACCTTTTTTGTTGATTTATCGTATGTTTCGTTCAATTTTTTTGGTATTATCAGAGTGACTGAATTTATAGTTGGAATACTAACGTTACTTCCGTTTATTTTATTTATTTATTACTGGACGCGTAGACCGATATATGCGCTCGACTGTAATATTTTACGATATTCGTCACCATTTATTTTAGTACATCCTTGATTTAATATTAACCGAGTATGCAGACCAAATGTTTTATATTCATATTAATTCATATAATCTTTTAAAAATTTAAATGCAAAGACCCATTTAAGGTGGCTCCAGCGTTTTTTTACAATGCTTACTTGACATATTATATTTTAAGAAACAGTGTACTATGAAAAAGAGGTTCTTGAAGTAACAAAAAAAATAGTTTTTAAAGAAATTTCAATATTGGTAAAGAAGATATCGCTAATTGAAAAATAAACAACAATTTTTTTTTTACGCCGAACATGTATTTTTTTCATTTTTCATCCCATTGTAATTAAAAAAAACTCGTTTTGTCCCTTGTACAATTTTATGTGGTGTTACCGATATGAAAATTGAAAAATTATCAAAACCTGCAAAGTTATATCCAATATACAGACAATTCGATATAACTTTGCAGGTTTTAATAATCTTTCAATTTGCATATCGGTAACACCACATGAAATTGTACAACGAACGAAATGTGTCCTTTAAAATTAAAATCGAATTAAAAAAAAAATAATAATTGTGTTTTGTTAATTTTTTTTTAAGAGCGATATATTCTTTAACAATATTGAAATTTCTTTGAAAAAAGTGTTTCTTTGCTACTTCAAGAACCCTTTTTCATATTATATTTTATCTCAAATTATAAATATAAGAAGTAAACATCGTAAAAAATTTGTAAATATAAGTAAAAAAACGCCGGAGCTACCTCTTTTCAAATAATAATCGTATCTAATTTTCTTTGACCTAATTTACCTTTCCATAATCATTTTTATAACTGTAATGGCAACTTTCCCATTCGGCCCACTTGCGCACCCCGCCTACCCGTCATTGAAACTTAAGCACAACACGTAATCATCGTTGAAACGACTTCTGAATAGCTCTCGCATTTAACTAATGTCGTTCTTTCGCTACTTGGCCTTTCACTAAATTGGTTAGGAAACAAAACATATTTCATCAATAATTGTTTGTGCTGACGATATCTGTTTCTGGAATATCGACATTTTGTTCAAACAGTTATCTTAGTCGTGAATACACTTCGTTTATAATACATCTACATCATTTTCAATAAATAAATTACATTACAACTATGGTTTTTAAAAATTTTTGTCAACCTCTTCGTTCAGCACTGATTTGACTAGGGAGTAGCGAAATAACCACCTTAACCGTCCAAACGTGCACGTGCACACTCGCGTCGCAATAGGTCTTTTAATTATTCTCTGTCCGTCCGCTCGGACTGGCTATTACGGCGGCTTTTTCAATATCGCGGCCATCGTGCGTGCACAAAGCAACCACGAGGCTATCACCACATACACACAAAGCCATAATAAACACGGCTCGATGGGCATTTGATTTCGAGATCGCCAACTCGGCTGTAGCAGCTAGCCGACTCTTATACCTTGTTTCCAAGTCTAATGAAAATGAGTCCGAGCGCACGGGATCGAAAGTGAAATAAAAAAAAAGCTGCAGCGAAATACCGCGCGCAACTCGACGCGAAAATACGTGTATACTATTCCACTCACACATCCCAACACACACATACACAACGAGAGCGTATGTGCGATAGACAGAGGCGATGTGAAAAATAATGAAAATGAAAAGCGAAAGGGTTGATAGAAAGAAACGAGCTCTCTCTCTCTTTCGCGAGGGCAGGATTAAATGCGAAAAAAATCAGTGACTCTTTGCATTCTGAAGCACTGACCCGGATAAGCACGCGCAGCAGTGCAGTGGCGGCCGAGGAAAGAGAGTAGTAGTAGTAGTAGTAGCGCGCCCGTCGCTCGCGGGCTAAACGAGAAATACTAGCCTCTCCGCCGTAGCTGCTGCTGCTTTTTTCAGGCCACATCTCTCTCTCTCTCTCTTGCTTTTACCCGGAACGCGTCATAGAGGATACCCCGCGCGAGACAAGTTTGATAAGTGATGGAGGAGCAGGAGGCGGAGGAGGGGAATGTGTTTTCTCCTCTCATACTCACGCAGGAGGACGAAACAATGCAGCCCCGGGGCTTTCTCCAAGTTCGCGCGCTGCGCGCGATCCCTTTGAGTTATACCGCGGCAGAGGTAGTAGTAGCAGCAGCCCGGCGATCGTAGCTCGCGGTCATCGCACGCGCATGAAAAATCTCTGGGTGTTGGTGTGTATATCGGATATTTATTTATGCCCTCCTCTCCTCCCCGTCCCGACCGCGTGCGCTGTGGCGTAAATGCTTTTATACGGTGTGTGTGTATACGCGTGGCGCGGGCGTACTTCATCGTAGCGGCGGCTCTTGCTTGCTTTCTTTGCCTCTTTCTAGCTTTCTTTACTCCCGTGGCGCGCGCGCGCTCGCGCAGACTTTTTTTTCGCGGTCGGGGGGAGGAGGAGGAAATGGAAAAGTCTCGTATATTTGAGATATTGAAGCCGGCAGTCCCTGGAATGTGGTTTATGCATCATGCTAGCTCGCTCGGCCTGCATTGGAAGTTGAATTGTAATTCTGCGCTGGTTCGCTCTCTCTCTCTTTCTCTCTCTGTGTGTGTGTCTGCGAGGGCTTTTTGCTTTTTTGTAGGAGGGAGAGAAGTCGATATTCTTTTAGGTCTTCTCCTTTTTTCGAGGTCTGACGCGAGCGTCGTTGTTTTCTCTGTCGAGACTAAGTTGTTTGTTCTATTTTGTCTCTAGCCGTTTTTAGGTTGGCCCGGGAGATGGAATTGCCGCCTCTTCTCGAGCCACAATAAACTCGAGACGATGCTACATGTCGGTGGATTCGTAGTTTAAAACGTCGAAAAACGATTGAAAAAGTATCAAGAATGTAAAAAGTGTTGACTTTGTGGGACGAAAGACGTCGTGAAACTGAAAAACGATATTCCGGTATGCGCGTTGTTTCGGTACAGAAATGCATATACCCGTATTTTCGTTTTCCGAAAATTCAGAATTCAGTGCTCTCGGTCGAGCCATATTTTCCGGAAAATTTCGACGCGTATGCCAATTCTTTTTACAACAAAATTACCCGCCGCATATTTTTCGAAATTCTTACTACCACCAGCCCCGCGCATGTCCTTAACTAAAAAACACACAAAAGTTCATCTCTATTTATTTTATGAGAAACTTTAGTCCAAGAGAGCGTACGCGACGCCCTGCGTAAAAGGAAAAAATTAAAGCCCTTTCGCTATATTAAAAAGTTTTTCACAAAAGTTTATTCAGCACGTGACTTTGCGAACTTCGCGCGGATACGGGTAGAGGAGGGGTAAGGGGGTCGAGAAAAAAGTGCGTGCGACTAGTCTTGATTCGTCCGTCACAATATTTTACGGTTAGTCGACGCGCGCGCCGCGATAAATAACCGAGGAACCTATCAAGCTTAATTTGCCAAGAAAAATAGCGCGAATCTCGAAGGAGAAGGAGAGATGAAAAAGAAAGTACACATCCTTGGTGTAATCTTTCCTTGCTCGCGTGCCTCGCCTTTTCGCGTGCATCTTTAATGCGCCACTTTCAGCCGGTCGGTGGCAGTAGCAGCAGAAGCAGCGCGATCTTATCGTTTTTCTGTAGCCTTTCGGAAATTACTACACCCCCACACTCGCTCTTCCGTCGCTAAAGAAACTCGAAAACGGCCTTTGTCAATCGTTCTCACTCTCTACCTTCACACTGCCGGCTTCTTTTTCCACTAAACTTCTCCCTTCTTCTTTTTTTTGCCCCTCGCCGACGTACGGAAACAAGATGCAAAAAGCGGGTAGACCAGAGGGGAGCGACCCTGCAAATTTAATAAGGAGCACGAGTAGCAGCAGCACACGAGACTCTGTCTCTCGGACGGTAGGAAAGCGAGAGAGTGGGGAGACGAATTTGCGCGCGGTGTAGCGCAAACAGCGAAAATCGTTCCTCGAAAGTCGAGCTCTGTCTCTCTCTCTCTCCTTTTCTCGTACAGGCAAGAAATCCTCGCGTTCGAGATAAAACTAGCAGAACAAAAGGCGCTCGCGCGAGCTCTGGTAGGAAGAAAGAGGGGAAAGAAAAGAGGCCGCGACGACGACGACGACTAGGACGAGATTTCCCAGAGTACCGTCGTCGTCCTCGTGTGCCTCCTCTTGCTCTTTGGTCTTTCCTTCTCTCTCGTTCACTCTCGCCTATATCTATTCCCCTGACTCGATTTTTCCACTCGCGATATAGTCTCTTTACTCTCTCGTTTTCTCAGTTTTTCGCCCGTCCCCGCAGCGATTGTAAAGAAACTTGATGTTTATTTGCGCGAGATTACACGCTGCGCGCGCTCGCGTCCGTCTCTCTCTCTCTCTCTATCGCTCTCTCTTTCTGTTTTTCCTCGCGTGCGCTCGGACTTGGCACACAGCAGGACGTTTTTGAGAAGGAAGTAGTCGGTGGCTCCTCCTCTTTCACGGACCGTTTTCCGCTTAAATATTCGGACACAATTAGTGCGCACGAGAGAGCGAGAGGAACAAGAGACTATTTCCGTGTCGGAATTAAATTTGAATTCTTTAAAAATGCAGGAGCAAGTCTCGCCTTCTCACCCGGAAATCAAAATTAAACTAATTATTGCACGGGGGAAGCTTTGAATGTCTAATTTTACCGTACGTACCCGCAGACACTAGTGTGTGCCGCGCCAAATTAAACGAACTGAATCGCGATATACAGAGAGAGCGACATTTGAGATTGTGTCGGAATTATGTTCGAATGCTCGGTTTCTCAACGGGCCACGATTTCAACAAAACGCTCAAAGAGCGGGCGCGGAGCGCGGTGGAATAGAAAACGCGCATCCGCGATGAAAAAGTCAAAAAGTCAAAAAGATTTTCTTTTTTTTTACGAATTACCTGTACGCGCGCGCACTTCAAAGTGGCGGCACTTGAGAGAGATGATATAAACGCTTCGTCGTCGGCTCTGTTGGTTCTCCACCGTGCACGAGCGCGCATAAACATAAACCAAAGAAATTTTCCGCTCCAGCGATTTTGAAAAACCTCGGCTCGCTGAAAAGCGCCACTTTTTGGATCGTTATACTGTCTCTCTCTCTCTTTCTGCCTTTCAGATATTCGCTCGATTTCTACAAAAGCCTTTTTCGTCTATTCGTTTCCCTCTGCCTCGCTCTTTATCTATCTCTCCCGACGCTTTTTTGTCCCCGGCAGCGAGAGAAGAACAAACGAGGCGTTCAGCGGCGTCACGGAGGCACGCACGTTCACATATATATACGCAGACTCGTCGCTGCTCCGAATGATTCGCTCGAACGACGCTCGCCGCCGGTATTTTCTCTCTCCCTGTGTTTACCGGGGGAAAATTGAACGCGCGTAGCGCCGATTAAAAATAGCTGCCGCGCGTGATTCGATTTGCCGAGTTGTTTTCCCCCCGCTAGCGGGCGAACAGCGGCGTTGTAAGTTTACGCGTCATCTGGCCCGAAAGCCGGCAATTATATTTTCTCCTCTTTCTCTCGTCGTTTGTAATTACATCATGGAGTTGGCAACATGTGAATAGATAGATAGATACATGGATGTGATGCATAGGATACATACCTGTATATCGCCGAGTCGGAGCCATCGCGGTCGTCGCGGAACCAGAGGATCAGCCGCACCGAGTCGTCCTCCTCGCTCGGCGTTATGTCGCACGGCAGGTACGTCGGCTCGTTCACCAGCGCCACCACGTGCACCACCGGCACTGTAACAGAGGCGAACACACACATTTACATAGTATTAACTTCGTGGGCTGAATATTTTATCGTTATTGCGTTACGTAATGTCAGGAGGGGTAGCCAGCTGTGTGAGCGTGTGTATGTGTCTTACTACGTCGCTCGTTTATCCAGTTTCACCATTTATTTAATAAGCGGGATGAATGTGCCCGTAATTTTCAGGTATTAGGCGCGCACGGATGCGCCGGTCTCGAAACACTGGTCTTATAATAATGACGACCGCAGACATGTATGTGTTTGTGCCGAGAATAGTTATTGTAGTTGTCGACAGGTGAATCATTCATGGTCTATCATTTTTTTCCCCTTTGCTCCCCGGTGGTTAAATCAATTATTCATGTCGCCGCCGGGGCAAATGTGTGTGTATGTATGTATAGGCTAGGAAGAAGGGTGAAACTTATGTGTTTTCTCTTATCCGTTATGTCGGAGGCGGGCACGGTTTTTTTTTCTATACCGCAGGTTATGTATTATGTAGTTACTTATTTTTTTATGAGACTTCGTAATAGATATTAGGTAACATGATTCACAGGGAAATTTTTTTTATCAATTTTAATGACATTTCAATATTTTTACGATACTGTCTGTAATATAATAGTAATATAATCAGCTAAAAATATAAATAACACTTATGTTACGGTTTTGCATTCCTCTAATCCAAACATCGGCAAAAAAATTACGAAACGTGAGTGATAATAAAGCACTTGAATATCGATACACGCGTAACAACACGAGTCGCAGACAGCCATTAACATCTTCCTCCCCTCCAATGCAAACGAGCTTATCAAACACAGTCGCGAAAGCTTGCACAATGTGCCTGAAAATAATACCACCACGGTTCGTCTCATCCCACGTCGTCGCCTTCATAACCACCACGGGGGAAAACTTCCCAATACCATCGTCGCAAGAAGCGCGCTGGCGAAGGCTCACGCGGGCGTGAAAACACGGTGTCTCTCCATCTCTCCCGTTAATCCCGCGTTAATCGATACTACACACCCGCACACCACGCTCAGTGCGACGATTTCGCGCATCGCTGCGTGCTACACACTGCACTCCGGGGTCTTTTCCCCCGGGGGCAAAGACTATATGTAGTCTCTTTCGCGACGACGCATCGGGATTTTTCCCAAAAGTCTCCGACGAGCCTTCATTATTACTCATGCTTCTACTCTATCCTACCCACACATAAACACACATATGCGCGTGCACACGTGTGAGTGCAAACTACCTGCCGCGCGTCGATTGTCGCGCTCGCCCGTTGCGGCGACGGCCTTTCAACAATATTATCCGAGCTATCGCACACGCGCGCGCGCGCGCGCCATTGCGGTATTTCAGCGCGCGGTGATGTATTATCGCTCCACAATTCCTCGTTAAATCAGCCCTGCTGCAGCAGCGGTAGCAGCGGCGGCAGCAGCAGCAGAGTATATACGAACAAAGCGCAGGAACAATGGCCCACTGACTCTCTTATGGGGTGTAAAAATGGGCTTCGGGTCGCCGCCGCTGACGTTTTCGCCGACGCGTATTATTTCGAGCGAGAGCTAAGCAAACGACTCGCGTACGTACCTACGTGGCTGTGGGTATGTGTGGGGTCCCCACCCGTATAGCGTCAAGTATTCATGTGTGTATCCTGCTAGGGGGCCGTGCATTATATGGCGCCGGGGATACACCTCGCACGGTTAGGTCGTTATGACGATTCGCACGTATAATATGTGTGTGCGAGTTTGTGTGTGTATGGATTTATATATATATGAGTCGTCTTTGAAATAGCGAGAGGAGGCAGAGTGCGAGCGTGGATGACTGAGGTATTTATGAGGGGGAGGACGGGGGTCGCAAGGGGGTGAACAATCGGGAATTTAATGAGCGTGATGCGCTGAAAGGAGATACTGTTTTGCGCGCTCGCTATATACTGAAATCGCTGTGCGAGGCGTTCGCGCGTGTATGTGTGTACAAACTCAGATGAAAACGTTGCTGCGTGAATGTGGTTTTAGACTGTGAGAGTTGGGGTTATAAAATATTAGCGGTGTAATAGGTGCTGCTAGTGGTGGTGGTGGTGGTATTGTTTTGTTTAAAAAAATATTATAATCAGACTGTCTAACGCTCATTACACGGCGAGCTGCGCGTTGCTTTCCCCGTCCTCGGAGAAAAGCCCTTTTTATTATAAAAAAAGGTAAACTCTCAAGAAAACTATCCTCTTGTTCAAAGAAGCAGCCCCATGTACCACCGTGGTCCACGAGAATTTACATTTTTTTTTTTTTTTCGAAAAAAAAAATGGAGCTAAAAATAAAAAAGCAAAATAAAAGCCACGCACCTTCATTATACTTTTCCCATCCCGACCGAAAAAATTCTCGTTTCTACAATTTGCTAAAGCACAGCGGCCCTTTCAACGCGATATTTCCAAGAGTCAACTCCACCTCCTCCCCTCTGCAGTAGCCCGGTAATGAAGAAAACTAATTTAACCGCAAAGCCGGGCCGCGTCGTGGCACGCGTTCTAGCAACAGCACACAACATACAAAGGTGTTCCAACATCCCGCGCCGGTCCGATATAACTGCCCTATAAATTTTTACCGCAATCAACGCTCGCCGTCGCTGCTGCTGCAGCGGTCTCTCGCCGTCGTGCGGCAATTTTTCAAAATCGCGCTCGCTCGCTCGTCCTGGCATGTTTATGAAGCGGCCGAGGGAGAAAAATGCCCCTCTAGTCCATTAACCTTCTTTCGCTCCGAAAGTGGCTGAGGAACTTTGTGACTTTAGCATACGCACGGTCTATGGTATGCACTCAACATACATATATGCGCAACTAGAAGCTTTCGAAGACGCGACCGCAAAACCGGGAATCGCTGCTTGGCTAGTCAACACACATACACACAGAGAGAGCGAGAGAGAGAGAGTCGATCGGTACGGCGCAAATTGGTATTGGCCAAATAAACTTAGTTTGTACCGCTGCGTTCGCTCGCTCTCATTTGCGAATTCGCCTCCCTCGGCCGTTTTTGGTGGGGTGAGGGAGAACCTGCTGAGTAGAGGTTCCTCGTCAACGCGATCAACTGATGGACTTTCGGCCGGCTTTTAATAAAGTTCCGCGGTGGCTCGACCGCGGAGATTAGCGGCGCCCGCGCAGCGTGTACGTGTGCGAGAGTGCAGTGCGGAGCGTTGTAAGTTACGTATGGATAGAGGTGCTTAATAGGCTGGAAATCTGTGCGTGTGTCGAATGTTTTTAAAAGTAAATCGATATAGATGGATTTTCCATTTGTTTTTATTCTCTGTATTTTGTTTAAAAATGGGGTTTTATGTTAGAATATAATGGATTTATACTGAGAGTTTGTCGTCCGGTGAACTAGTTTTTTTTTTGTCGGAAATACAGGGTCATAAAAGTTTTTAATCCGTTCAAAATACCATATATTTCTAATTAATCTTGACAATTTCACGAATTCTGCCAGAGCTTAACTTCTTTCCCGATTTTTGTTAGCGAAATTTGATTATTCAGCGTTTGAGCACGCGCGCTCTCTTACGACAAAGCCGCGTGTGTATACATAGTCGTGTCCGGCCGTCGCGCAAAATTGAAACTGTAAAAATAGAATTTCCACCCGAGCTATTGCAGCAAATGCCAAAACTCGATGTTAAATTCAATAGTTCACGCGCGACTGCATGCACGTGCAAAAATAAATACGCAAAACTATGTACATAAAAAAAGAAAAAATCGTATTTTCTCTCTCAACAAACTGATATTGTTCAACCAAATCCGAAAATTCGCACGAAGCACCGTAGTAATCCACGCGTAATTTCACCCAAATTCACCGCAACAAATATCTCGAGCATCTCCCTCCACTCTCATAGTCCCTTCTTCTCCTTCACCACCCAGCAAAGTCCAGCTCCGCAGGCATCCCCAATTCTCTCTCTCTCTATCTCTTGCGCGCGCGCGTAATTCCCATAGCGGTAAACCCTTTCTCTCCCTTTACACCGATACGCAAATTCAGGTCTCGCCAAGGGCAGTAGCGGCGGTGGCAAAGGAGGAAAAACTCTTGCTGCCTCGCTCGCGCGTCTGAAAGGAAACACAGCTCTCTAACGGGGGCGGAAGCAAAGACACCCTCTACTCTGGCCTTTGAAGCGATCGAACCATGCCGCGCGCGTCTGATACGTTTGTCTCCTCTCGATACCTCAGAGAGAATGAGAAGAAAGAGACGAGTTGCAGCAGCATCGGTAGCAGACAATCCTTTGCGTCTCCACGAGCGAGGACGCGCTGAAAAGCTCATTTCTCGCGTCTGCTGATGCTCGCGTAAGCGAATAAGCCCGGGCGGCGCGAGCGTGTCGATTCGAATGAAGCCGGGGAATGACGCGAGGTGAGAATGACGCGAACGCGCACCTATATATATATACACGTACACAGAGCAGCGGGATTTCGCTTCCCGTGGCTGCGCAAAAATTGGATTCCTCCTCGCAACGTCGATAAGCTCTTGTATCAATAACGTAAGATGTCGTCGTCGTCGTCGTCGTCGCGTTGAAAGTTTCGCAGTAGCGGGATTTCACGTCTCTCTCGCTCTCATTCTCTTTTCGTTATAATATAAAAGGAGCAGCTGCGATGAGCGATCGCGCGCCCGAGCGAGCGTGTGTAGGTGTGTGTCGAGGGAGAAGGCGAGAGTGAGAGAGAGAGATGGAGGAAGAAACAAGAAGGCGCGTTGCGAGCGAGCGCGCGCGCGGGAGATTATTCTTCGTTCTCCCCCTTTTTTCCTTTCTTTCGCACGGCAGCAGCAGCAGCAGCTAGAGGAGAGATATATCGGATCACGCGGCCGTTTTATTATTCCGCGATGTGTGCGCGTATCTCTGCTGTGTGGGTGTGTGCGCTCAGGTATGACGTGCGCACACGTGGATGTATACTTCGTTTTCTCCTTTTTTTTATTATTGGATTTTTTTCCGAAATTGCCTGGGAACGGGCTTGAATTATTGCGTTTTTGACGAAGCGAAAAATCAGAGAGCGAGTGAGAGAAGGGACTCTATGGATTAGTAAACATTTTGCTCGTGAAGAGAAAATTTTCTATCGCCTTTGAATGCTAAATTTCGAAATCTCGTATTTTAGCGATGAATATGTCCAGACCGACATGTTGGTAGTTTAATTTAATAAACGTAAATTTTAACAATTCGTATTCATTATTTTTTCAATCGCACAAAGTATTAGTGAAACGAAGCATATAATATGTTAAATGTTTGATCAGAAAAGAGAATTTAATAAAGCGAATTCATATTTTACTCTATTCGCTTGATTAAATTTAAAAAAGAAAAATTTTTTTTTACTTTCATTCCAAATAAATTCTATATATTCGAAAAGCCATCAAAAGAATTGGTTACAACCAGTGCAGCACCAATCCTCTCCTACCCCACAATTTCACTTCATCCACAAACCTATACTCCCACAAAAAAATTGGTTCTTTAATTGTCATGACGTAAAAATGCCGATTGAGGAACAGGTCACAATAGATGGGACAGTTTTTTTAATGTTCTTGTCTATCCTCTTAAAAAGATGATGGCCGGATGTTGTGAAGCCTTTATAGATTCGTTTTAATTGGTCTGTAAGGAAGAGGCGCGAAAATTTTCTACTTCCGCTACATTTGAATTTTTTGAATCGAATTATTTATTTTTAATTATTTAAGACTAAATACTTAAACCAAAATAGAATTCAAAATTAATCGTTTTATGCTTTGAAAAATTGTTTTATTATTTGAAAAATTGAAATCATTTAAACTAATTGAACTAATTAATTTTGCAGGTAGGTCCATGAGCACAAAAAATCTGCCATTGTCACAATTAAAATCGTCGACTAAGGCGCCGACTTTCTCAGGTTATATTTCAAAATCTATTCTACCTGATAGCGTATGAACATATTTTGAACTTTGCTTTGAATGTTTTACGATGCGTACATAAATTTCATTTTATGACCGTATTAGGAATATAAAAAATAAGGTGTTTAATATTTAGGTATACGCTTATTGAATATATCCCGATTATGAAACACATATTTAATACATTTTAACACAAATTTTTTCATTTCTCTTGTCCAATTTATGTCATAGGTGATAGATGATTAGTTTTACTTAATTTATAATTCATAAAATACATATCGATGCCCCGTACGAAGAAAAGCACAACTCGCGTTTCCTTATGGAGATTGACACACTTTTCTTCATACGGGGCGTCGATATACTTGAATGAATTGCTTTAAGAAAACATAAAATATTTATATTGGTTTACTAAAAAAATTCAGGGTTTGCAGTTGGATAGGATGTTGATGGCCATACTACCAGGTAGAAAATGAAATAAACCAGATTTATTCCGACGTTTCGAGAGTTTATTTTACCTCTCCTCTTCAGTGATAGAAACGTAATTGTCAAAAGTTTTAATAAGATTTTGGCACAAAAAAAAATTAATTTTTTTCCTCAAGAATAATATGCTAGGTTTAAAACGATAATCGTTTTACTGCAAGAGGGTTTTGAGAATAGTGTATTACGCACTTAGGGAGGAAAAAACTTCGATAGTACACATCTCGTGTTTGTCACCCTCGCCTTCGGGTCGGGTGGCAATTTATACGAGATACGGGCTGGCCAAGTTTTTTCCTTCGACGGTGTGTAATTATACTCTTATATAAATTATTTCGCCCAAAATCAAGAATCCCATTCTACCAGTTAATAAATATACCAACTGTTATAAAATCCTTCTCTCAGTGTATGAAAAAACTGAAAACCTCCGCAAATTCGTACCATAACCGTTACTTTCTCTTTAAACTAATTATCAAACTTAAATGCAACCTTCGCCCATTCCGCTGTCCCCCTAAAGAAACCCTATCAGCCCCACTTCTACCAGCACCAGCACACCTCGCAATTCCCCAGGAATTCGCCTTCATCTCTCTCCCCCTTTTCGTAGCGTACAAAACGTGTCTCTCAGAAGCGCAGCCAGCTACCTCTTTCAACCCACTACGTGCCGCGCGATATTATCTCTCCACACGAGAGCGGCGGGCTAGCTGCCTTCGCGAAAAGACGACGACACGACGCGACGCGGCGAAGGAAATACGACGAGGGGGAGGAGCCGCTATGCCGTCGTTGCTGCGTGTAACGCGGTAACGGGCCGCGTGTGACGTGTCGCCGCGTTTAATGACCTCTCGCATGCCGCTGTGCACGCTGACGTCGTCTACCCATACCCTGAGTTCTACTGCTGCTGCTGCTGCTGCCTACACACGCAAGCGTAAGCTCTATACTATGTGCGAGCGCGCGCCCGTCAAAAGGCAGCGATAAGCCCATATATATGTCTATATGTAGGAGGTAGACCGCAAGCTCTCTCGCCCTGGCTATTTCGGCCGCTACCGCTTATTCTCTTTCTCGCATGTATGTGTGCGGGACGTGAGGGATAAGTGTATGCGCGCGAGTGGACCTTTCACGCGAAATCGACCGATAATCCCTCTCTCGGTGGTGCGGTGTGTCCGGGATGCGGGAGAGTAAGCGAGCGGGCGAGCGAGGTCGAGGGCCTGTTCGGTTATTGCTCTGAGGCGGCGGACGAATTTTCGCTTATTTTCCCTCATTGCTCGCGCGCGCGCGCCCGGCCTCTGTGGTCGGCGTCGTCTATATATGTCTGTATCGAGCGTACATAGTGTGGCCTCTCGCGTATTACGTCTCTAACCCCCCGCCGCCGCCACGGCCCCGCGCGTTCGCAGGAAATTTCGGCTTGGCGCTGGCATTTCACTACTATACTGCTACGACGACAACTGCGGAATATAACGTGATTCACAATCGCGAGCGTTCAGAGCGAGATACCGAAAGTATAGTGCCGACTGCTATTCCAGGTCAGAAGTACAGTGGAGCGTTGAACAATCGAAATTAAGATTAAAATTTCGCAAAGGTTGTATATGGTAAGCGATAAAGCAACTACCCGCGGGAAAATGCGAATACCGATGTTTATACCCACACACGCACCTGCGCGAGCGCACGTGTTCCGCAGTCGCGAGATACCGCGTGGAAATTACTGCGTTGAGCATTATTACGTTACAATCGCATAACGATATGCGTACTGTACTCGTACGTAACGCGCGCTTATTATACGAGTGTGCTGCATTGTGCCCGTGTGTTTGCGAAGGGTCGATGGAACGCATAAAATTTTTGATGGAGTAATTCTCGAGGTTAAAATTGCGAAATGTATAAAGCAGATCTTATTCGTGGAGGGTGCGCAAGGCGAGTAGACCTTTAATAATGGCGCGGGGCAGGTATAACCGTGAAAAATGTCCGCGGCGCGCCCGCCGTGGCTATATGGGAGGATTAATGACCTGGGATTTGATGCAGGGGTTATACTGCAACTCATTAATTTGTAAGACGTCGACGGCGGCGGCGGCCGTAAGGGACACGACGAGGGTCATTTCACGGCCGTCTGAATTACAGCTGAAGCTAATTTTTATCAATTTCTCAGTTGTGGTTAATGATTCGAGGTAGTGTGCTTTTAATTGAAATATCGTGAGGTTCTTCGACCAATGTACAGATTAAAATTTATATTGAAACATTAGAAAATTATTTGAATAAATGGATTCACTTCGTTCGAGTAAATATCACTTGAATGACAAAATCAGATTTGCTCCGATAAAATTCACTTTTTTCAGCGTAATAATCATTACACCGACGCGAAACAATATACAATTTCCACTCAGTTTCCCGATCCCGGAGTATAAAAAAAAGACTAACTATGTAAAAGCACATACACCCGCGCACTCCCTCTCGGCATACACTCGAACGAGCGGTAATATCCCTTTCTTCCCACTGAGCGAGCACTAAGTAAATCGCGATTATTCGATTACCCGTTAAAGAGATAGCCGTTCTCGGCGGTGCACGCGCGCGGCCACGATTGCGCCCCCGGGGTGTCCGTTGCCACCACCACATCCGTCCGATGTATTTTTCTCCCTCTCTCTCCGATGTGTTTCTCTTTTCAGGACGACAGCGAATGCACGGGTAAGTATAGCTGTGTACTCTCTCTCTCGGCCGAGATTGGAAACGATCGGGGCTCCCGTCGTGTTTGCTCGCGATTGAATTTATCGCCCGCGCCTTGAGAATTTCAACGAGGAATTGCGTTCCCACTCTCTCTCGTTCGTTATTGCTACTACTATACCCACTTTGCTTTTCTTTGTTGTGTGTAGAGTCTGTGTGTACGCGCGCTCGTCAAAAATTGTGCCGGGGCATGATGATTATTTTATGCGACAATCGACGGTGGTTTACGAGGAGGGAGCAGGAGGGAGAGAATGTGTAGTCGGCTGAGTGGGCCGTGATAAGGAGTTTATTGGGTTCGTGCGTGGCAGGGTAAACTTTGCGAGGCGAAGTGAGTTGTTGGGTATAGCCGGTTACTCGATATTTGCGGTTTGTACTTATTGTTTTATGAGAAAACGGCAAGAGCGGTGCGCATTGTTGTTGGCTTAAAGGGACACACGTGGAATTGCTTGGTGTACCTCATTTTTGAGTTCATTGGCGGCTTTGCACATTTATTCTGTAATCGTTCGAGGAGTCGAGATGAATATTAAAAATTTACGTATAATTACGTACAATTTGAGTTAAAATAAGATGAGGTGTAAAAACAATCCAACGAAACGTATGAATTTTCACTTTTCACTCGGTCATTCAATTAATTCGAACAACCAAATAAAAACCATACGATAACTTATTTATTGCGCTCATAACCATAAAGACAAGCTATCGCTCGCTCATAGCGCGCCAAAATTATCAAACTAGTAGCAGCAGTAGCAGCAGCTAATCTCCCGATACTAATGAATCGTAAAACTCTTGCGTAAAGATTACGGCTGTACAAGTGCGCACACGCGCGAGTGTGCTTTATACATATTAATAAAACTTTCATTCATGCAAGAAATAGCGTCTCGCGCGCGCGTGAGCTCGATGAGCCGAGGGAGAGCTTGGGCCATGCTAATGAAAACATAAACTAGGCGCCCAACCAGGCTACACGGTACCGGGCTGGAGGACTTAACGATCCGAAAGGGAAACTTTTAATCTGTACATTAATTCTTTCGCGCAGCTTCATCTCCGCCGAGGTTGTGTGTATCCCTTACAAACAAGCGGCTCAGCTCTCTAGGAGTAGCAGGAGCACATCTATATATGTGCAGGTCACGAGCAGCGGAGCACGAACTATGTATGTGTAGTGCCGCGTAGACAAATTGGGGAAGTTCGGTAAGCCGGCGTTATTGTTGAAGATGAAAAATGCGATGTTGATGTATATATGACTCGGTTCGTTGGGTAAGGAGTAGTTGCGAAGTGTATATGTGGGTGGACGGCGATATCTTTTTTCACGTGTCGCCGCGGATCGGGACTATATGGTTATTGTTGTTTGAGTGGTGCCGTTTAAAAAGCGATTCGCTTCCGAAGTAAATATCTTGAATTTTTTTTTGTATCTTATACATATATTATATGCGATGTATACGAATTTCGTGCCAAATATTCGCACGATTGTGTAGAAGCTACTTCCGTATCTCATACCAGGCCACACAAGCCAACAATTAAAATACCATTTTTTCCATAAACTGCCGCGATAATTAAATTCAACAATTTCAGGTATACACGCGTACGCATTCCTTTCGCCCATTACAAAGGTTAATAATTTCAACCGACAGGCTCTCTCCAGCCGCTTTGCGCAGCAGCAGCGTTCACATCATATCCCTTTGCGCATTAATCGCGCGCTCTCTGCGTTTACGAGAACTAACCGAGCACGCGCGTGCATTAAGTCATCAAGGAACAAACATACAATTTGTCGTACACATGAGCACACACGCAGCAGACATTTCCTATTGAATAAAATAAATCCCCGTCGAGTGTGCGGTGAAAGGAAAAATGTTCGCGCACACGTAAACGCGTGTACGTGTGAGAGAGAGAAAGAGAGGGAGAAAGAGAGAGAGAGTGAGAGAGAGAGAGAGAGAGTGAGGCAAAAAGAAATCGATATCGTTCGCATGAATTATGATAACCTTCCTGCACTTAACGGCAATGAACGCGAGTGCCTGCATTGCCTCTCTTACTCCGAGCGTGAAAAAAAGCCCGGGGAAAACGTTACCGCTGGACTACGGAATCATCGATAGGGAAAGAGAAGTAGAAAGAGAGAGAGAGACAGAGAGCTCGCGTCGAGTAATCCTGGTAATGAATGGCATTATCGAAAATCGAACCCCCCGTCTCCTGCTCCCTCTCTCTTCTTAACCATACAGACTCCCTCGTATCTCCACCTCCTCCTCGAAACTTTCCTATCCACCCCTCCTCTCTCTCTCTCATTCTCTCTCTCTCTCTCTCTCTCTCTTTGCTCTTTCTGCGTGAGGGAGTACGGACAGCCCAAGAGACACACACATAGATTATACACTGTATCCATGCGAGTACGCGCGTATAAGCCGCGGCTCGAAAGGTTTAACGCGCGTTCGCGCACACGCTCATCGCCACTCGACCGAGTGGAAAAGCCGGACCGCAGTCCCCCAGGCGCGCGTGTATAGGCTGGACTGCGTTAGAGCCTCTGTCTCTCTTGTTTCCCTTTGTCTCGCTCACTTGCATCAGGAGAGCTCTACGCACGTACAACGTTCGTACGTACGGCTGGAATAAAGGGGAGAACGAGAGAGACGAGAGCGCCTGTATGTGCAGCAGCAGCCGCAGTGCTGCAGCAAGAGAGAGCGAGCACCGGCTGCTCCGGTCACAGGTGCTGCGTGGCGCCGGCGCATTTCAATACTTACGTTCGCGACGCTCTTTCTGTTCGTTCGTTCGATCGGAAGGTCGCGTGTGCGGGCACTTTTTTACTCTAATTTTACGGAGCTGCTGCTGCCCCTGCTGCTGCTGCTGCGTTCGACCTGGATCGTGGATCGTGCTGTGGTCGGCAGCGATCTTGAATTATTTTTGCAATTTGTTTTTTGGGATACGAGAGAAGTGCTCCGCGCGCGGTTTATTCTTCGAGAGAAGAGAACGGAGGTTGTTGTTTTTTTGTTTGGGCTGGTAGAGATTTCTAGTTAAAAATAGAGGAGGGAGTTGTCGGCGAGAACGATGTCGGCCTCGTGGAATGGGAATTTAGTTTGGATCGTGTAGAAACAGTTTTGTCGCTAAATATTGCATTGAGACGCGCACATACGACGCGGAATGTTTGCTTTAATTAAAGCGTTTAATTAAAACAGGAGAAGAGTGTGTCAAAGGTTCATAACTCAGGGATAAAAGACTGAATGAGTTTGGGGAGGCGAATGACGTTTAAAAGTAAACACGAAACTAAAGCATAAGAATCTAGCGACTGTTTAATTTAAATCGAATTAAAAACGTATGGAATATTATTTTTAGCAATGGTTCGCAAATAAATCAGGGGACCATCGTTGCGCGGTAAACATATAATTTATTTTCGAAACAGAGAGAATCTTTGATTCCTAAAAATTGAACCATTATTCCATCGGCATTATTATTTATATAACGATAAATTATTTTATAATTATATAATAAATTGTTCTTCAATCGAGAATTACGCTCCGAATGCGTCTGAACATATACAACGCATTTCTCGGCTGCACATCTACATCATCCTGCCTCCTCCCTTTCGACGCGGTGACCAAGATTACCAGCACTGCACGCTACGCGTCCGCAGCCTCGAACGTCATCGCTGTGTGCTCCACAAACGCTGCACACCGTGAAAATAGGCTACATCGTCGTCGACGACGGCGACGACTGCCTGCCGCCGCCGCTTAGCAGCCAACTCTCGTGCGCAGTGCGGTAAACAATGGGCCGACGGCGGCAACGCCGGCGCTATAGCTCTCACTCCGAACGTATTTATACCCGCCTATTTATCTCTCCCTCTTTTCCACTCCCCCTACCACCATCCAGCTCTCTTCGATTTCCCGTCGTCCTTCGGCGCACTGTGCACTGTGTGCTGTACATATATATATCTCCTACGTCGGACGTCCCGCTGCCTTCGATTGGAAAAGTCATTAGTTTCTTAGAGCGAGCGATTAGTACGCCGCTCTCTATCGCGACGCCCGTTAAATGGTCCGCCATGCCTCCCCCCCTCCTCTCTCGTTCGTCTTTTTCTTCTCATAATCTCCCGGGAGAGAAGGAGGGTGACGCGCTAATACAACGCACGCGTGTAGGATCTGGAGAGGAGGAAAATACGTGTCCTTCCACGTGGCCGAGTCGGAAGAAGAGCAGAGCAGTAGCAGCGTGAGCTACTTTCTGCCTGCGCGTGTGTATTCCCAGCGGAGGAAAAAGCGGGAGAAGATGGGAGGGAGACGTTGAATGTAAGCGATAGGCCGCGAAAAGGACGCAGATTGATATCGCCGCGTATATATGCTCTAAGAGCTCTATTGGAGGGCGCATATATATACGTCATTATATCGTCGTTCATTGCTGCTAGACTGACGAATAAAGCCTCTGCCGTGCGCTAGAGTGAGCACGGACGAAGAAGACGAAAGGCGAGCGAGAGAGTCATTTCGCACGAGAGGTTGTACGGACGTCGCGCGCGAATATCTAGTTAAAGCCAGGCCCCCTTCCTCTTCCTTCCTTCAGGCCACTATGTTCTCCATCTCTCTCGCGCGCGTAATAAGCAGACATTGATCCGTATGGGAAAAGAGATAAAGTTCGCCCCGCGAGCGCGTGCTCTCCTTCTCGAGGTTTATATATACGTATATAGAGGGAGATACCCGGATGTCGTAGTAGAGCCTCAATTTGCTGTGCGCGCGGACGCGGGAAAGAGGCTAACGTACCTACATACCGTTCTCGCGAAATTCTCCCGTCCGTCGTCAAACGAAGTGAGAGAGAGAAAGAGGTAGCGCGAGAGGAGAAAGGAGGAGAAAGACGAAAATAAATTAAACGGGCCTAACACGCACTGGAGAGAAAGAAAGAAAGAGAAAAGACGCTAGAGAAAAATAGAAAGAAGCAGAGAGAAGGAGAAGCTGTGGAAGAGGAGAGAGAGAGAGAGAGAGCACATTCTCCTAGTATAGAGTGTGTGTGTGTGTAAGCGAGAGTGAGAGAGGAAAAGGGGTCGTTCGGAAGCGCACACGCCGTGTTCAATGGATCGATAGACGCTAGCTCGCTTGCGCGACCAGTTACGGGCCACCTGTGTATGTATATATATACATACGCTTCTCGCTTGCTCTTCACATGCACACGTATACGTTCGGGACAAAGACACGAGAGCACGCCCCCTCACGCTTCTACTCTCGCTCTCTCTCACTCTCTCTCTCTCTCTTTCTCCTATATTTTGCTTCTGAGGGAGTGGGAAACTGCTCGGAGCATTTCGCTGAGGTTTATTTATCCGCTTTGTCGAGGTTTATCGGACACCAGAAGAGAGAGAGAGAGAGCCTCGACGACTTCCCTGTATCCCTCAGCACTCGCTCACTCGCGCGTCCGAGGATTACGAAAACTATCCGGCGCTCTGATGTTTACGGGGAGTTTACAAAAGACATCGTCACCTGTAGGCTCGGACCAACTTCTACGCTCTCGCGCGAGCAGACAGACAGACGGCGGGTCTGGCTCTTTGTACCCTCACCGTCGTCCGAGAAATGGGCCAGCAATTTCCCCGCGGGCCACCGTCGTCGTCGTCGTCGTCGTCTCGTGGCAGCGGCAAGAAGGATTAAACAAACACCGCCGCGAACTCGTAAAGTCCCTACTCTCTCTCTACGCGCTGTCTTGTTGATGCCGCCGCTACACTCCGTCGGCTAGTAGTAGCCTCGTATAGCAACCCCGGCTTCTGCTCTCTCGCGTGTGTCTTCGCTGGAATGAAGTTAATTCGGCCTACGGGCTATGTGTTGTAATCTATATATATATATATAGACCACCGCCCTTTGCACGTTTTATTATGAACGTGAGCACGCGTATACAGCACACACACACACAGACTCGCGTGCCTTTAAGTGAAATTTATCGATTCACCAGCGTCGGCGAAAGGCGGTAAGTAGTTAATGAGCGGAAGAGGGTCAACAACCGCTCGCTTGCGCACGGGTTAATCCGCGCAAAGAGCATCGACGAAAAGCGTTCGTAAGCTCGCTATTATTATTATTATTATTATTATTATTATTATTATTATTATCGGTAGGCCGGAGAGAAAGTTGGAGCTGCGCCAGGACCAACATAAATATTAACCCCGAAGCGCATCACGACGCTGCTGCTGCTGCTGCTCCGGTATATATACAGAGAGCGAAAAAAATGTGGCCTGAAACTCCAAAATTCTCGCGTGACCGAATTATCGAGCTCTGCGAAAGCTACTAGCACACGCTCTCTCTCTCTCCGGCAATTGCATCGCGGAGTGGCGCGCATTCGATTACCGACTAGCCGGCGGAATCTTTAATTCAGAGCAAGCGGTTGGAGCCGAAAGAGCCTCACTATCCCCTTCTAACCGTATACGTACACACGTACACGGTACACGGGCAGCTACGTCGCTCGGCCTAATGGATTTGGATACGCCGCCGCAGACTGAGAGTGAGAGAGAGCAGAGAGGAGTGCACGGTATATACTCTACTACGTTCCCGTCAGAATCGACAACCTGTTGTAGAGCCTCTCTCTCTCTATCTCAATCGCGTGCGCTTGCTCTTGGCTTTGGTGACGAGTGGTCGCTGCTTTTCCCTTTCTTATGCTATACCGCGAGCTCCTGTTAATTAAAAATATAGGTGATGGTGGGCGGTCGCCGCGTCTACTGATTTGGCTTTTATTCCGTAGCGGTCACGTACATATAAAAACGGCTAGCCCCCGGATTACGAGGGATCCGTGGCAGACTTATCGCTATAGGACGCAGCGACGTCTCTTTTTCGCCAAAACGCGCGTTGGCCGGTTTACGTGCCGGACGTGTCCCTCTCTCTTTTTCTCTCCCTCTCTCTCTCTCTTTCTCTCTTTCTCGGTTTTTTGAATTAATTTGACAGGCGGATTAATTCGATACGGGCTTGCGAATGAGGAGTAGGTGGAGCTGAAAACTCGGCTGCAGGCGTAATTTCGTGAACTGCTGATTGACGGGAAAGAGAGGGAGAGAGGGATGTTCGAGAGCGGACTGCTGATTAGCGGGCGTTATGGATCTGCGAGTAAGAGGAGATTCTGACTATATGTATGTCTTTAAGCGGCACGGAGAAACCGAGCTCGCTCCAGCGTCTATCGACGTTTTCGCCTTTGCGCGGCAACGCGGTTGAGATAGCGATTCTGACCCGCTTTCCAAAGCCGAGTATACGAAAATAATTTGTCAAGACTAGCCTGAAAGAGAGAGAGAGAGAGAGAGAGAGAGAGAGAGAGAGAGAGAGAGAGAGAGAGAGAGAGAGAGAGAGAAGGAGAAATTCGCGAGATCCTCTGCCCCGCATCGCCGGAAATAACGCTCAAGTATTTTCACTCTCCTCCGTAAAATTGGACAATCGAACGAATGCGTTGAGCACGCGCGCGTATACGTGCCCTTGCTCTCTCTCTCTCTTTCTCTCCCTCTTCTCTACACCGGCCAGAGAGTCAAAAGTTTTATTGAAAAGTACTCTGTATAACAGTCGCCGAAGATTTCCCATGTGTCACCGGATTACCTATATAGATATCTCGCGCACGAGCAGCGGCTGCAGTAGCTAGAGCAGCAAGGAACTTCGGCCTTGTTGCAATTTACGATCCGGTAGAAGAGGGGGGGAGGGGAGGGGGGCAAGATTTCCCCCGGAATTCTTGGAATTATTTCGTAAAACGTCCGCAATATCCAGGTAGGGCGTGTGTCTTCGAGAACGTCGTCGGCAGGGTAAAAAGGAGGACGACGAAGAAGTAGTAGGGGGATGAAATGAAGGAGGGCGAGGGGAGGGAAAGAGGGAAGCGAGGGCACTCGAAACGCGATCGTAAGAGCCTGCCGCTCGCTCTCCAGAGAGAGAGAGAGGGGGAGCTGCGCGGACCGCTCCGCACTGTGAGAGGGTCGATATTTCCCACGTACAGTCGTCGGGAGAAGTACGTACGTACGTACGTACGTGTATGGCCCATTACTGTCCGCTGTGGCGAGGCCAAATCGGGACTTCTGATAGACGGTATATCCCACCCGCACGGACGCTTATATTATGTATCGGTATCACACCGCTTGCTATTTTATTGGACGAACGGGGGCAAAAGTTTGGAAAGTCGAGCTTATTTATGCTATATACACGGTTGTCATTTTCCGCAATTAAGTAAATTAAAAAATCTGCTCGTCAAACTCTCGCCGACTGGTATTATAAGTACGTTGGGGCCTGGATTCATCCGAGGCTCTGGAAAAAAGCGTAAGTAGACGTAAGCTCTTTATTACGGCAGGAGGTCTTTAAACGGCAAAGACGGATCCTTTTTTTCCACCTCCTGCAACTTCCCTTTTCAGCTGTTTTTGCGTAACGATGCAGTAGCAGCAGTAGGGCTTGTTGTACTCTAAAAGCGTAAAAGCCACCCTCCTTTCCTCGCAAAGCCATCGGTAACGCTTTGACTTTATACGGAATAACATTTCTCTATTTCATCATTATTATTATTATTATTATTATTATTATTATTATTATTATTATTATTATTATTATTATTGCTGTATATAACGAGGTGAAAGGTCAAAGCTCGATAACTATAGCTC